>JAQGBJ010003266.1:0-13238 GCA_034698345.1 Sphaeridia pumilis
CATAACTTGATCGTCATGCGCTCCGGCTATCATTAATAACGTTTCAAAAACAAAGACCTTTCACATACACATTTCCTTCTTCTAGTAACGTTCTAGCAAAATCTAATGTTAGATTCTAGATTCCGCATCATCAAAATTAGATTTATCCCACACAATCATCTTTCGGCTTTTATCAATGCATGGATCCCGAAGCAACTTTTCGTGAGAGAGAGTGTGAACTAAATTTACCGTTTCATTCCCTTGTATCTAAGAGTAATCTACCCGACTTGTATCGCTTCTAATCCTGCTTCTAGTAGTTGTGTAGTTCTAGCTTAAGCTTGATATTCTCTTCTCTATATTTTTAGCTAGCGGAATCTGTCAACTACAGCTTAGAACACACTACTTGCTTTCTATGAACATTTGTGTCTCATCGCCGTATGCAATTACCTACAAGTCTTGGACAAACGATTTCATTTTTCCGCATCAGTTCCTCAGGTTCTGAGCCGGGACATTGAGTTCCTTGTTTATGATACATTCCCGCCCCCACTCACCAACGAAATATTGCAGTCCCAGTTGTTGCATAAGTTTCTCTCGTCGTTGTTTTGCTTTTTCAACGACCAATATAAATATATCAAGACACAATTCTCAAACCTTGCAAGCCCATAAAACCCCATTTACTCCATGTGTATCTGTCACTATTTGAGAACTGCATCTGTGCATTAGAAAAATACACTTGTGCAACTATGAATTCATCGTCATCTCTTCTTGTATCATAGCTCTTGACACTATCAGCAGTCGCTAGTCAAGCTCAATTACAACTTCGAAAGAGCTCTTCCCACGCGTTTGAACGACAACCAATGTAGTCGCTGTTATCCAAGCAAACAAACGCACGTCTGGTGGTGCAGCGGTATTGCAGCGACTGCATAACAGATGCATTTCCTCATACACTTGAAAAATCTCAAGACCCCACCAATTTAAAAATGTCACTCTTAGTTTAAGCGCCGCGCTTTAGCGCTGCGCTGGAGTCTGCAACCTCAAGAGGCCTCTGCTCTGTCAACTCTTTTACTTCCATGACGCTCATTGCGTTAATCGCCTCGTATATTCCAGCGTTATCTAATCTCCTTCTCCAACTTTCGTCCCTCCATTAACAAGGCCATTTGTTCCCACGCTTTCGTTACATTGTGTAATATCACCCATTTCCACAACTTCAAAAGTCGTCTTATTGCCTCGTTTTCTTTTGGAAGTTGTTGCTGCTGTTGTTGTTGTCTACATTTTGCGGCACTTCCAGGATGTTCTTTCCAGTACATTCAAAGCCATGGAATTTTTTCAAGTTTCCACGAAATTTAGACTTTATATTCAGGAACACCCTGTAATCTTAATAGGTCTTTTGGCTCATTCAAGTATCAGTTCCTTTCCCCCAGTGGCTTACCAAAACTTGTATTTGTAAACTGGATAAAGTTACGCCATATCCCGCCATTACTCTCCATCATTCTTCACATTAGCGCCACATTGCCAATTAGTCACAAGTCCTAAATGAATAAACATTTTCTCAAAGCCGTCTGTCTCTAATCTTGGGCAATTACATTTTTTGCTGACGCTTTAAAACGTTTACTTTCATCCAAAACCTCTTTTCGAACTCATTACTTGCAAGTCTGGTACTTGCTCCAAATACCAAAATTGCCAATTTGCAAATTTTTGGCAAACGTCGGTATTTACAAAAGGCAAACTTTGTCTTTTTGTCTGTATCTCTTTTTTGGTGAGAGAATAAAGTTTTATATCTTTTTAAATTGTAAAAGGGAGCTCAGAGCCAGCAATTCCCTAAAATTCCTGTTTAATTTAAATCTCCGACTGGTAATCGTCCTTCCAGAAGCAAAACCGCAGCCGGATTGTCACAAGAATTTTCAACCGTTTTGTAAGTCGTAACAATTACAACTTAAGCCGCTTCTTAAGCTTTTGAACATGACTAAATCTCATCAGGAGTTTAACACATATCTCTGTCAAATGATCTTTGGTTTATAAGACGCCGCAGTTATAATAATTAAACAAGATTCTTAAACGACCAAGATTTCTTGTCTCTTAATCCTCTATTTACAAGTTGAGGCTTTTGAACAAAGCTCAAATGTTCTTTTGCGACTTGATCCTCTTGGCAAGAATTTAGATTTCATTCAAACTTTTTACGACAAATCTTATCTTGAGCTGGTTGTAATTTCTTTTTATTTCTTTGCAAAAAACACAAATTCAGACGCTGTCCAAGTTCTTGAAATTTCATCAGCCATTTTGATCCCAAGGTTTTTGAAACAGCAATTTACCGGTCAACCATCAATCCTTGATTTCCCCTACTTCTGATTTCCTCTCCCAGCTATTAATCTGTCAATCACCTGTATGATTTCATCCCGACTTTTTTCTCCAATTCAATTACATTCTCCAATCTTAAACTTATCGCAGGTTAAAGCCCAAGTCCGCCATACAACAGCACTCAATCAAAGAATCACCTCATCCTCTAAATCACATGTAATTTCCTGACCGCGAGAGCATGACCTGTTTATAGCGCCGCCACCGCCGCGCCAATTTTTCAGTCTTTGTATCCTGTCTTGTTCTTCATCCCAACTTCCTTCCTCACACGTCTCATTCAATAAAAATCACTGTACCAAACAGTCTAGCCTGTGTATATACAGCGCAGCGTCGCGCAACTCATCAAAAATTTTTGCACTTGAGCCAAAACGTCGGCACCCAAGAAGCCTGAGCAGGAGCCACAATTTTTTATCCTCAGCTCCTCAGCACCACGGCAGTGTGAAACCGAGATAGCGAAAAATGTTGCGGTTCGCAAACTGCTTAGCGGAATTTACAGGGTGAGTCGGCTAGTACTTCTTCTTCCATACATTGCTTCCAGGAAACAACGTAGCTTCTAGTTTCATTGAACAAAGCGCCCTGTACCTGTGGCTCCCTCTCGAACACTGTATTTAATTAACACTCACGCCTCCTCTTCACCCCTCCGCGCCCTCCCGTGAGAACAACTTCTTATCATCCTTATAATATTAATATCATTTTCAAATCGCGTCTTGTTATCATCATCCTCATCATCCAACATTATCCAGTAATAATAAGAAGCAACTCCAAGAAATTCAACCACTGATTCCAAGACTCTATTCGGAACCCCAGCAGTCCCTGAAGTTTCTTCAGCCTGCTTCACTTCCGCTTCAGCCTTATCTAATCAGCCTTTCCACATCTTGACCATATAATTTAATATCTTGGCTCTCGTTTTTCTTATTTCCTTTTTGTTTCTTGATTTCACTCCCGTTTGGTTTCTGCACAAGCTTCAACGCTTCCAGTCGCAGAACTTGAATCAAACACCCCTGAAGAAACGTAAACAAAAACCTTTGGCGCTTCTCCTTTCCTCTTACACCTTCTTTCTTTCTGTCTTTCAAGCTCTTTCAAGCTCTTTCATCCGTCAGCTACTATATACTTGAAGCGTACTTGAACGAGCAAACTTTCTCGACAAGCCCTCAACAAAACCTTGTTGCTCAGCGACGCTGACAATAAGACGACAAGTACAAGGATACTTTGTCAATCAAACTTGAAAAGTGTTCGTCGAACAGCCGCTTCCAATAGCCTTCGCATTCAAGAACGAAATCCAGAACTCGAAAGCGCCACCTATGTACCCGAAATCCTGATTCAAAAGTCTCTTGAATTTTACGAACGAAGATATACAGTAAGCAACACACACAGTTGTTAATTAAAATTAACTCGATTAAACACACCGGATGAATCTTGCAAAACTTTCCACTTTTCAAGAATAAATATATAGCGTCTTATATTCCAGCTCTCCCCGGCTTATCCAGAAGCAACTTGAGAAGACTTTATATTCTCATTAATACTAATTAGTATCCTCTTCTCTCCCTCATAATTTGTCTCAATTGCCTTTATTACTTTCGACTCGGGACACAACACCCATAATTAGCACCTTCCCCCGCCAAAACTTTGTCTCCTTCCACCTACACTGAAAAACTTGAAATTCGCGCCAAACCTCCAAATTCCACTCTAGCCTTTGCCATATTATATATGAGCCCAAGTCTCTAAACATTATTTTATCACAGCCCGGCGAGACAAGCACGCCGGCACTTTTTCAAAGCCACTTGTTGTTATGGCTTTCCGCTTGCAACTCTTAAAAAACTTTAATTCCTCTTCCACCTTCAATCTAACACAATTCCGCTTATCTCTTATTTTCTTTTTTCTCTCACTTGCCCGTATACCCAAGCATACAAAATCTCCGCTTCTTCTGCACCCTCATCAACTTTTGCTAATCTCCGTCGTCCATTCATTAAATTTTTTATCCAGTCAAGCAACAACTTGTTTTTGCCAATCCCATCATCCCCGCCAAAGCTGTCCAGAAAAACCGGCTTAACCACCATTTTCACCTTCCTGTCATATATTGCAGTTGCAGGGAACAATACAAAACCATTTCTTTCCTTGCCATTAACATGCATTACGCAATGTTGGGAGTTCTTGTTGTTCCAAGTTTCAAAAGTTCTACGTGATATTCCCCATCTTCCAACTCGGCTTTCCATCATTAACTTCTCAGTCAGCCGGCATTTCTCCCGCTCGCCCCTATAAAGCTATACGATTACATGATAGATTATCTTCTGATTGATTTCAATTCGCAGGTTGCATAATAATTGCTCATCTCCGCAGCCTCAGCCAGCCCGATGTTTTAATAATAAGAAATTTTCGCTTGGTCTTTTAAAATCCCATCAAGTCCGTAATACTGCATTGAGTCCGTCACTTGAAAAACCAAAACAATCCGAGACACGCAATTTGTCCCGGCCATAAGAAAAGCATTACGTGCCTTCTTTTTCTACATCTTGTACAACAACCAGGCATCCATCTTATGCCGCTCCGGGTGGTAAATCCTCAATCAACTTGCTCAACTTTGCAAGTAAAATTAGCACCTGTTCCCCACCATGGAGCTATAAAATTTGAAACCGCGAGTCTCATCATGACAGACTTTTCAAAATTCAGAATAATTTCCCACGTCTTCCCTTATTTCACCAGCTATAAATTTTTCGCCAATTCTCCTCACCACCGGCACACCCCGACGTTTTAATACATTCTTAATTTGACCAAATTCACGTACCGCCACCATGCCTGTTTTCTGTAAATTTAATATTAATCCCTGGTAGTTTTGAAAGCCTTATTCCATGTCTTCCTCCTATGCTTTATATTTCAGTTTTGAAGCTCCAGAGAAGGGCTGAAGTTTTTCCGTATTTTCCCCTTTCAGCAGTACATACGAAACTTGACGCCCTTGTTGAACGAAACGTCCGAGTTTCCATAGCAATTTCTTTCTGGAAACTGTCGGTTCGTTTCCATACTTTGCTCCTTCTTCTCCAGCATTTCCCTGTCTCAAATGTCCTCTGTCTGTCCACCCCCTCAACAGTATTTTTTACCCTGCAAAGTGCCATTTCAAAACAAGGATGAGAACAAATCCATGCCTTATTGCTTCATAGCCCATGGAAAAAGTTGGGATACTGGAGAACCTGGACAAAAGCGTCTTTCATCTTCCTTTATCTTGGACAAGCCCTTTTCAGGCAGAACCTTGCACTTTTAACGGACCTCAAGGTCCCAAACTGGAGAACAAACAATTAAGCCAACTTCAAGCCAAGGATACAGCAAGAACGATTGAAGAATCTCTTTTGAAAAAAATCGATCCTTTCCTCCTATTGCTATTATATAGCCGTCCTAGATTCGACCGACCCTTCGTCAGCGACCCTTTTAGTGCTACTTGCTGCCCCTGCCGCCCTTATGTAATGAACCAGGCCCTGGGCCTGTTCCCTGTCCCTGTCTTTCACAACAACAGTTCCTTGTCCAAACACCCGGCAAGAAACATACGAGAAGACAGACGGCAGATGTGCATTCCATCAAGCTCCCAGCAAGCCGTCTTACTGTCTTACGTCCAAAAAGCCTTTGCTGTTGGGCGCACCTTTACTCTGGTGCTCAGAAGTTCTGAGCCTTCAATATAATGCAACTTGGATGCAACTATCTGGCAATGCAAGTGGTTGCTGCAGCTGCCGCCAACTTAACCACCCTCATCATTGCCTAATCTCCAACAACGTATCTGCCAGCCCTGTACTTCGTACTTCTTAACACTGTAAGGAAGGCAGGTGTTCCCTGCCACCGTTTTTGCTCCTCCTGCTGGAGGTCCTCTCCGACCACATGCCCTGGCCAAATGGTCCTAACTTGAAGTGCAAACAGGCCCAATGTCGGCCACATTTGTACCCGGCTGCTCTAAATTACTAGCACATGTTCAACAAATTGTAACACTTGAAACCAAGACGACCTTGAAGAAACTCCCGAGTAGCTGACCATACTGTAACTATTTGGATAAAATTCATCAAGTAAAAAATGGCTTACTCACCCATAGAGAATCGCAGACCCCGCAATAGCGCCTCCGGCCTGCGCCACAAGAAACAGAAGGAACCTGAGGACGCTGATGCGCTTAACAGCGGCGAGGGCGAGCGTGAATGCTGGATTGAGATGACTTCCCGGAAACACTCTGTAGGCAAGGGCTCCATAAGCGAGCGCGGTAGCAAAGGCGATGGTAAGAAATGGCGGAAAATGACCCGTCCACGGAATACAAGCGCCGCAAACCAGGAAGACGAGAAAAAGCGTTCCGAGACACTCGGCGACTACACAGCGCCACAGTTGCAGTGTCCGAATTTCGGCTTGCGCGCTCAGCAGCGCTGGCGGAGGCTCCTGCACGGAGAACAAGTCGAGTTGCTGCCCTTGCCGCGCTCTAGCAGCGTCTTTGCCATTCTTGCCCACTGCCACAAGTAGTTCTTCGAGTTTGAGCTGAAGAGCTCCCAGTCGACTCTCGATTGACATTTTGAATGGATTTAATAAATTTCTTCTTCCTTTGTTTCTTCTCTTCTTGTGTGTCTCTTGTTCCCCTCCAGTCAATCCTTCGTCATCTTCAGTAATTATTCAATCCTTTTTTGCACACACACACAATTTTGCAGTCCGAGCACATCCAACTTCGAATCCTGTGCATTCATGTACTTCAACAGTCAAGTCAACCACGAAGAACCGATTCAATGAACCATTCCAAACGTCTAATCACTTGTTGGTAGTTCAAACACGTACACACCGGTCCGTCTCTACTTATTCCAGTTTTTTCAACCCCCACCCCTCGTTTCTTGTTCTTATAAGCAGCCGCAGTCTTCTTAAAGTTCCTTCGTCGTTCTTAAGCGCTCTCCAAAGTACAATTTGTTTTTAAAAATTCAAAAAATATCAGTCTTTACTCTTGCCAATTAGATTACTACCTAATTTAACTTCTTTTTTAAAAGGTTTAAAATTTTCAGTTCTAAAATACCTAACAGTAGCCTATATACCCAACACCAAACTTTCGTACCCCTCACACACAAAAAACTGTTATATATACTGTTCCTATTCTACCCCCATTTACACAACACAGGCACACGTCCGATCGCTACAACGTTCAAGCAGCGTCTGGTCTCATCTTCCCTACCGCCATGCCGCTTTACCGGTGGCGAAGAAGATGCCGTTTCTTGTTACTTTGCGCTACTCAACGCATGGAACGAAGATGCCGTTCGTTCCAGTTTTTCGAGGACCGCGTGCTCACAACGCTGCAGCTCCTGGAAATATTGTATGGAGTCTGTCGCCAAATTTTTTGGATCTTTTACGAAATCTTGTAATAAAACCGTCAATCTCATTCTTACTTTTGATACTTGTATGACGCCAATACTTCATTCGTGAATCGCCAATTGTCGCCATGTCATCTCTGACTTTCTATCATTTCCACCCCTTGATTTTATTTTACCTCGCACAGCTCGGGTCATATCCGTGACTAACGTCCTACAATTTATCATCGGAAAAAAGTGAAATGTTGTCACATTCCTGAATTACATGATTAGAGTCAAGTGTTTCTTGCTCAACTTTCTCCCGTTTCTTCCTGTTTTTTCGCTGCACCTTGTCATCTCATCCCCTCATAGATTTGATCTTTCCCTTATGGGTATTCTTCATTTCTCTGGCAAAAGTCTACGGGCTCATATGTTCACCCAAAATTCTTCATCATCATCATCCCCAATGAAAAGTAGCACGCCACAAATCTGCAGGAAAAATATCGCCATCATTAGTCATTTCTTCTTCCGGATTCCGAATTGTCTTTCATCAAAATACATACGGGAGCATGAAATCCAAGCTGTAAATTCGATTGTAGAACCTTTGTCCGTTACCATTTGAGGCCAATCCGGCTGTTCGAACGCTGAACATGATTTACTGTCCAATTGACCACATGGCAAGCTGAGCTAGGCTTGCTGGACCGAGCAAACATTGCTTGTTTTAACGTTGGCAGATGCAGACCTGGAGTTTGTTTTCCAGCAGTTTTTAATAATTTGAAAAATTCGGCTTTTAGCGTCCAGGAACGGCTCTCTTTGGTTTCGTGGGTGGAATTTCGGCCGTTTTCAAGCCAAGGAGACTTTTGCGATCCCGTTGTGCCGACGATGGGCTGCCAACAGGGAAAATTGATGAGACAAAGTCCTGCAGTGAAAGCATGTCGAGAGATTCAAAAAGAACCAAGTAGTACAACTTTCCTAGAGAATATGCCAAAGTAAAAGCGAGAGAACCACTTAACAGTTTGCATGGTAAGAACCGATAGATTTTGGCTTGGACGTCATAGCGTAAAGCACAAGGTACGTCTTTCACTTCCGTGTATAACGTGTATATATAGAGATATTTACAGTGCCCTTTGACCGTCAAATTTGGGGGAGCTGGTAGAATTTACCCGGGTTTAAACCCGAGAAAAGTTCATTTAAAGCGTATGCGGTTTACATTGGTGAGAATGGCAGAATCAACGTATATAAGAGGCGGAAATGTGTAGAATCTTGCTCTTCTTTGAACCGGCAGGAGTCCTTTGGGAATCAAAGGAAAAGTTTTTCAACGATATTTATATTCACACGGGTACACACAGCTTTTCAAACTTTCACCAAACATTGACGTTATTCTTTCTTGGTTCCGTATCAATGTATGAATGCCCTTGTCAGTTACGCTTTTTGAAAAAGTTAGCGCCATAAAGGTTAGTCCAGATTCAACCATTTATTTTGCAGCTATATACTTCTGCCAGGCTTGAATTATCTGGGGAAAGTGGTAGATTAGAGTATTATATAAATTACCGTGATTTATGTATCCTAGTTTCAAAAGTTCATAAGGTCAAAAGATGGTTAAAAATGTGCATACACAATCTCGTTAAAGGTATAATGTGAGCTTTAACAGGTCTTCGGTGATATTTCTTGAGAAGCTAACGTAAGCAAGCACAGTAAATCTGTCAAGCGCTACAGCGCCATCTACGTCGAGAAAGTGGAACGTTTTCAGCATAGTGGGAAAAGCCTCAAACGTTGCTTTTCAGTCACTTTAAATGATTTGAAACACCAATAGCGAGCTGGAAAGCGGATTTCCACTATCTATATTCTTATTTGTTTTCAAATTCTATCTGGAGTGTTCGCAGTATTAAAGGAAGTTACCACCAAAATAATCTAAATTCGCAGAAACTTGTCGTTAGTCACTGAACATTAGCCACTCATCGAGTTTCGTCAGTTTTAATTTTTGTATTATGGGCTGTTAGTAATTTCCTCATGAAGGTTATGGAATAAATACGCGGGAATTCACGATAACCTCAAGATAATTGTACACCAAATTTGAAGACATATGACGTTAAGTTGTCCTATGATGAATCTTACCAGATGACTTGCTAATATTTCTGTGTTTCTATTCAAAGTCAGTGTCAAATAACTGCTGCTCTATACACATTGTATATTTAGTGTTTGTATATAAGATAGCTCTTTGACTGCGTTAATGTTCACAAAAGGTAAATAAAAGTCCTAATTTCTAGCTTTAAATTATAGAGAAAAGCTATAGTACTGTGCAGCAATAATTATTTTCCAGACTGAAATTAATATTTAAAAAATACAAAATGGCTAACGAACGGCAAGACTATCCTTTTGCTTTGAATCTGTTTCGGGTAAGCTCAATCAAAACTTTTTATTGCATTGTGCACTATATTTACAAATCTGTTTAACGCTTGATGTGTAACAACTAACAATGAGCTGAGCTGGCTGATAATCCGAGCATTTTATTTCCTATGGTCCTAAAGCTCTTTCGAAAAAGCGAACCATCACGAAACCTTGTCTTCTCACCAATAAGCCTTCGGACAGCTCTCGCCATAGTAACTTTGGGCGCTAAAGGCCAGTCAAGGGAGGCGCTGGAGCACATTTGTTATTTCCTAAAAGATCCCATACTGTTGAAGAACGAATTCAGCAGAATGTTGGCTTCATTTAAGGTAAACTTGACCTAATTCTATGGGACTGCATATCTAATTACTAATGGCAATTTTTATTTTTATTTGTCCAGAACACGCCGATGAGCATCCGGAACAGCGTTTACGTCCAATTTGGCCTCGCGGTCAACTTTGAATATGCTCAAATGCTGGAAGAGTCTTTTGATACTCCAATGGAACAAGTTTACTTCAACGAAATGGCCGAAACAGCAAGTATCATCAACGACTGGGTCTATACCTGGACAAATAGTAGAATCGATCGTCTGGTCAATGCTGGTAAATATGACCTTTGATTTTGTTCTTTGCAATGTGGATTTTTCTTCAAAATTTGCGTTTACAGATTTTTTCAATCGAACATCTTTAATGATGCTGAACGCGGCTCATTTTCAAGGTGCCTGGAAAGTTCCCTTTGAGAGCAGTCGGACCCACAAACGAAATTTCCATGTCGACAAAGACCGGACTGTGGGAGTCGATATGATGTTGTTGAACAATGAGCAAGAGGTTGTTTCAGTAGCTCATTTTAAGCATCTAGCAGCTGATGTCATTAAAATTCCATACAAGGTTGGATTTAAAGTTCTATATAAAGCTAAAAACTATAGTTATATTGAAAAATATTTACAGTTAATACTTTAAATTACTATTCACAGGACAAACGATTCAGCATGTTGATTTTTCTCCCAGACGACCTGAAACTTTTGCGCAAGCTAGAAAAAGGTCTCCTAAAAATTCCACTTGAGACGATACTTTCATCCTTCAAGCCTTACAAAGTTGTGTATCCCTCGGAACTCTACGTGCCTCGTTTCCGGATTGAGTCAACTGTTGCTTCCATTGAATCTCTTCTGTCTGTTAGTTGTTTATTTATTCTATTATGGATTTTATTTACGGGTGTTGCTTTTAACTGCAATATTTTCGCAGCTCGGCTCTTTTGACGCGTTTGACCCTCACGAAGCTGACTTCAGTGGGATTGCAGTTGGTCAAGTAGGAGAAACTTGTCCTTCCGAAATTTTGCAAAAAGCCGTTGTTCAAGTCCGGGAAGAAGGAACTGGCGAGGCTCTCAATGTTGCCGCTGAATTAGCTCCTACTGAAAAAGTTGGGTCCAATGCAACGGTTGTGAATCGTCCGTTCGTTTTCATGATTATCGACCAAGATGTCGATATCGTTCTGTTTCTCGGGATTTGTCATGATCCGTTACAGGTTGCTGGTTGTGGAAGCATGTTGGGGCATCAGAAAGCTGCCGTTAAAACGAATGCTTGTAGAACGACATAGTCAGTTCGTATTCCAAGCTGGGTGTATGCATCCGCAAGATTTTTGCAAATAAATGGCGAAATTATACAAAATAATATACGATTCGACGGTCCAATTTTTGTTCTACAATTTTAAAATGCCGCCAAAGTTGCCCAAGGGATGGCGCTGTTTGCTGCACCAGCGCAACATGAGCGTGTACTTCATTTGGGATAAAAGCTTAAGCCTGAGCCACGGCTAAAAGAAGAAGATAAGCATCGGCATAATTGCAGCATGAATATGAACTTTATATGGCCTTCATCCGAATGCTGGAATAACTTACCAGACGAATCGATCCAAACCAATGCTGGACACTGTTCTATCAATTCAGCCCAAGGACGCCAGTCCAACTGAGGGTGAAACCCGTGAAGCAGTAGTTTTCAAAATCGCCACGACTCTGCTGAAAAAATTGCCTGTTGCCTACTATTCTTATGTAGCTCACAAAATCAAAGACCGGATTTCTGAAATGGGAGGCCTAACGCCGATGAACATTTTCTTGCGTCAAGAGATTGGCCGTACTCGGAAAGTCATCGAGCTATGGTCAATACAACTTTGGTATGGATCTTCGATTAACCATAGAGGGAACAATTATTCTGAGCGAGGACCTCAGACTCAGACTGAGGCTCAGAGAGTCCCACAAATTTGGTTACGACATTCTTGGCAGTCACCAGTCACCATCCATTTGATTTTGGTTCACGGAACTTCTGGAACGAAATGCCCAATTTTCCCATTGGCTCAGCAAGGGCAGGCCCAACTCCTTCTGGATGATATGCTTCTTCGACGCCCAAGGCTTCTTGACCGCTATGAATCAGGAAGTGACACGAGCCCACAAAGGATGGACCCTTGATCAAGTTGCTACGCACAACGAAATTTCGATGCAAAATGAGGAGGAGTTAAGAAACTCGAGTCCATTTGAAGGAGTTTACATTCATGGACTGTACCTGGAAGGCGCTGGATGGGACAAGAATGGAAGTAAATTGATCGAAACAACCCCGAAAGTCTTGTTTACAAAACTGCCCATTCTGCACATGCATGCAACGGATAGCACCAAACCAAAAAGTTGCGATTTATACGAGTGCCCAATCTACACCAAGCCTCGTCAGACTCAACTGAATTTCGTGTGCCCAGTTTGGATGAAAACGTCTAAGCCACTAGATCACTGGACTCACCGCGGCGTTCCAGTACTTTAATTGTGATACAAAATAGGCCGAACCTAGTTTTTTCAAAAATTGGACAGTTTCTGTTCTTCGTAGCAAAAATGATGAAAATTTAGAATTTTATCATGAGCAGGCCGTAAGAATTTTTGCAATTAAAGGTTACCTAGCTTCAAACTTACAAAAGTTTCTGTTTAAAAGCGACTAATTCTTTTGCTGACCACCAGCAATACACCGCATAGTTTCTTTTCAACATGATTCTGATGTATATATACACTCAAGCTTTTCGCCAGCTTACCTGTTGTATCCATCATCCGCCCGTGTTAAACATAGACAAGCTGCATCATCATCACAGCTTGTAAAACTCACCTGCTTGCACTGAACCAAGTTCAACAATCATCTCCAAACTTCCTTCAGTCTTCAGCCACAGCTTCGAGGAGACGCACACAGTCAGTTGAAGACATAGCTCTTGTTTACCTGTC
>JAQGBJ010003267.1:0-13233 GCA_034698345.1 Sphaeridia pumilis
AGAGTAACAAATTATACGTTCCATAATATTCTGGAATTGAGTCAGTTGAATTGTACTAAATAATTCAGGGGGAAATTTATATAATACAAGAAGCGCTAGTGGCGCCCCCTATGCAAAAGCCTACTTCGGAGCCTGTTCCAGAGCCCAGGTGGTGTGCATGCCATCAGTTTAACTGCCTTTGATGTAGAAATGTTTTGGCGTACTTGTCGATTCATGAATGTACATGCATTATGTACTTGAATGTTAGACGCAATCTGGAAATTCGCAGACGGAAAGTAAATATTGTAGATATTTGTTGGAGGCAGCGGGCGAAGAAGTATACTTGAGAATATGGGGAAAAGAATGTGGAGGAACGAGAGAGTTGTGAATTCTTAAGAATATTATCATCATTATTTCAATTTCGTTCCTTTATTCTATTTTTCTGGAAAGAAAAAGAAGAAGAGAGAAAGCACACATATAATATGATGGCTTGAAAAAAAGAGAAAAGAGCTTTTGGCAATACCCTGTCTTGGTTACGGCTCGTGTACTTGTTTTTCTTTGTGTGCGTTAATACGTGGAGAAAGACATGTATTTTGGGTGGGGTATATTTTTAAAAAGTTTTTGACACACTTGATCTTTTGGTTTTGTGCGTGTGTGTGTGATGTTGCTTTTGCTCGAGGTCCATATGGAATTGTAAGCGGTTTTGCTTTGAGAGGTTTCGAGAGAGAAGAAAAAATCTAGTCTTGGTTCGGTTCTGCATGACTGAAGGTTGTGTATATTTTTTTCTGCTGAGGAAGCGATTTGCAAGACAACACGAAGAAAACACAAGAAACATACACTGTATTGCAGAAATCTCCAAGATTTTATCCAGTAAAAGGGCAAATTTTTTTTCGTTCCAGGATCTGCAAGACTGGTTGCAGGGAGGGAATGGAACTGGAGGAGTCATTTTATTCTCACTGGGAGCATCATTCGACGCATCTGTTTCGACGAATCTTTTAGCCAAATTATTCGACGCCTTTGCACGGCTCCAGCAAAGAGTTCTTATGAAAATTTCAAAGTTGCCGGAAAATCAAGGACTGAAAGTGCCGGCTAACGTGAGGATCGTTTCCTGGCTTCCGCAGCTGGAGGTTTTGGGTATGTTATTGGATAAAAAAGTATAAGAGTGTTTGAATTATTAAAAAAATTGGCATCTTGAAAATTTTGAACAGCACATCCAAATGTCAAGCTCTTCTTCACTCATTGCGGTCTGAGCGGCGTCAACGAAGCCATTTGGCACGGCGTTCCGATGGTCGGCATGCCAATTTTTGGAGACCAGTTCGACGTGATTGTGAGGCTTCGAGAGCGTGGATTGGCGACACAAGTCGCCAAGAGTGCAACAGCTGATGAGGTTTATCAGGCTGTGGTCGAAGTTTTGGAAAGCCGAGAGTAAGTACTTGGTTAATTTAAGAAGTCAGCTGAGCAACTTCGAAAAATTCAAAAGGAGTTCATATTTCAGATACAGCGCCAACGCGAAAAAGTACCAACGGCTTCTCCGAGACCAGAGCCAACTTCCAATGGACCGCGCCATCTGGTTCATCGAATACCTACTTCGGAACGGGGCGGAGCATCTAAAAATGGGAAGTCGCCACCTGAACTGGGCACAGTTGTACTGTTTGGATTTGGTCGCAGCCTTTTTTGTTATAGGACTTGTAGTTTTATGGATTGCGTGGAAGTTTTTGAAATTTTTATGTTTTTGTAAGAAATCTGGACTCAGATCTGGGGTCAGGAATAAGGTCGATTAGCGAGAATTTGGGTCAAAAATACAACACATTTCTATAAGCTAGTTTTGAAACCAAAAGTTTATTACTTTTTGCTCAGTGTAAGCTGAGTGAGCTAAGGAAATTGCTGGAATGATTTACGTTTTTTAGTGTATTTTATAGCAATTTTGTAAATTGCAGCTTTCTAGCCGCCTCTAGTTTCTAGTAATTCTTGTTTGTGTAATTGCAAGAAAAGTAGGTCGAAAAAAGAAAAATTCTCTGTTCCATGTCAGATTACATTTACGTTTTTCTTGCTCCTTGAGTGACCTTGGCGCTTATGGACTTTGGTCCAGAGCAAAAGCGCTAAGCTATAGAAAACGCCTATAAATTATAATACCGACTTTCCCCACCCCTGCTTCAGCAGCGTTTACATAGAAGCCCCTCCGTCCGTCGTCCAAAGCCATTAACAATTTAGGAATGAGTAATTTCGCCTGGCTCTAGAAAAGAGCAAAATTTTATAGCGCCGCCAGCAAGCCTATTGTACAAAGCCTATAACGACTCATTATAAAATTACTACATGCACGTAGTCGTGACCCACTTGCTGACTCAGACGCTGTGAGTTGTACATCATTTTTGCGGCGGCAGTTTTAAAACATACAACATTTCACACATGTATTTTAATCTATAAGTACAAAAGTACTACACACAAAGCCTAAAATCTACTGGAAAAATGTCGTTTTCATAATACCAACTTTGTACTTAACTTGTTCACGTTTGTACTCAAAAACTTTTAGTTTTTAGTAGCGACTTTTGTTCCTATTTCTTATCATGCTTAACTCATATTGCGAATTTTCCCCCGCACAACAACACGCAACGCCAACGCAAACTACATATTTTCTAGAGAAAAACGTAATCTTTTTGCATCTGTCTGGTGGCGTGTGTATATTTTCTCATTATTTAGCCCAACTTTTTCCTTGCATGTTGCGAGTAGATAAAAATTTCTCGCGTTCTTAGCATGGCTTCTTTGTGGATTCCTGAAGCAGGGATTTTTTGTCAAAATGTCAACAAAGTGAACAAAGCTACATGGCCTTTGCTTACTGTTTCGAGTTGGAAACGAGAGTAGTTTCAACTACTTTTCCATCAAAAACATTAGGAAATTTAGCAAGGAAAGCTTTATTGGACGTGTGAGTTAATTATTTGGCATCGGAACAAGCGGAAGGTATACAGAATTTTGTATGTATGTAATTCAATCTTGTTGAGCGAGGAACAAGTGAATTCCTCTAGTTTCTACAATCAAGGAGGTCTAGTTTGATTCTCATCCAAGTAAAATTACGAGGGCCTCTGCAAGATCGCGGAGCAGTCAAGTGCCTTGATTTGTTGCCCATCTTCATTTTCTTTTTAATTAGGGCAAAGTCATGACTATGCCAAGAGGAACAAGAAGTACAGAGAGGATTCAGAAGAACGAGAAGAAGAAGACGAACAAGAATAGAGCTTGAAATACTAGAGAAACTAGTAGCAGTTGCCATTGCCGACACTGCAACTTTCTCCGTCGACCTTTCAAGTGAAAGTCGGTACTGCAGTGGGTCTAGTTTCTAGAAATTTTCTAGGATTCTAGTCCGCTCACTTGACTTCTAGAGCTCAACTGTATATTATATTCTATTAAGATTCTGCTCTCAGCTCCATTATCCAGCTGATTTGTTAAAATATTCTTAATTTTCTCCTGTTTCAATTTGGCGCCTTGAAAATTTAATCTTTTTGTTCTTCTTCCTATCCTAGCTGTAGGATTCCTTCAAAGGTTTGAAAAGGAGGAAGAAATTAATGCTGCAGTTTCTAGTTTCGAGTGGATTGAATTCGCAATAGTTTATGCAGTTTCTACAACTTGGCAGCAGCTTTAGAGGATTAATAGACGAGATGAACAAGGAGAAAATCAATAGCACAAGTAGTGACTACGGCTACTGACTCAGACAAAAACACACATGTTTCTGATGCAGTAGTAACAGCTCATCAGCTCGAAGCGACTTAATCTCTAAAACATGTGTAGCAGTCCTGGTTTTACATGTATTTAAACCATGAATGTGTATATGGAAACTTTTGGCAAGTTTGGAGAGAAGCGCATATATTTAATGTTCCAGCGAAATCTGCGGTCGACATTTGTGATACGTGCAGTAGAAACAAGCAGCAGCAGCTGCAGTTGGTCACAGATGGACTTGGAAAATGGCGCGCCAAAAGCGAAGACGCTTGGACGCTTAAGTCGCTGCGCTCCTGCTGCAGCCAACAACTGTCATAATGAGCGACTGGACGCTTATGGCGTCCACAGATTAACTGGTTCTGAAGCTCATCATGAAAATCACCTCTTCAGTGTACGACGATCCCACTAAACTACTTTCATGTTGGTGGCAGCAGATTTATGAGTGAAACGGCATTAAAGTACATCATTAATTTACAGACAAAAACATGACAAAATTCGCCAAGTTTTGATTAATTGTGAATCAGACAAGTTGTCAAAAATCTGTTCCTCAGTCAGTTTTTAGACGCTTTTACAAACGACGCTGCCGCTGCGCTGAAAGCTACACTGAAATTTGCGAAATATAAGGTAAGGAAACTGGTAGAAATGTGTACGGTTTTTAAAAGCTGTCACAAAAAGTTCTATTTGAAATACATGTGTTTTTGGTTATACCTGAACGAAGCGAGTCTATAATCAGGGAAAATTCAGGTTGTGAAGGAATTCCGAATATTCAGAGCCTGGAGACATGGATTTGGTAGTAAATCTTGAGCCGTCTTCAGAGACCGTTTTGTGCAGCACAATAGTGCACAATAGACTGTTTAGAATTTTGCGACAAAGTGGCTTTCTTCTAGTCTCGCGTTCGCGTTCCCGTTTACTATAATAGCAAATAGGGAAAGTAGAAGCATACAATTTATAAGTAGCAACAAGGAACATAATCCACGACAGCATTGAGAGCATTAAACAGGTTTCCTCTCTTTTGGAAAAGCATTTCTACAATTTCACATTCATCCATGTAGTAGGTTCACCTCGCGAGTTTGAAACTACTTCCGTCAGACTCAGACTCCTCGAACGTCATATGAAACTGTAAGACTTTTATGCGTAAACTGAGACACATTCCAGAGAGACAGGTTATGTCCCCGTTAAATTTACCAGGTTTCTTACCCAATTTTACAGTCAGATTGCTCCAGTGTATAAAGTATTTTGTTGAATATCTTCTCGCTACTTTGTGACCTGTGCATAATATAACGTATATATTGTAGCTCCCTCTGGTGTGTATATAAATCCAGGAGCTATACGTGTATATAAATACAAAAGCTGCGGGTATTTGTCAGCTATATACTTGCTCCCTCTGTTGTCGTGCATATTTCAAAGGTTATGTATTTTGAATCGGTGCTCTGGGCCTGGCTTCCAGTCTTGCAGCTCCTTTGTCCTCGTGTCTTGTCATGTTTACGACGGAGACACAATTTACAATTTATATACCCTTTTATGGGAGCAGAAGTAGTGGAAAGTAGTATAGTAAGCTTTGTTGCTATTGTAAAAGCTGTGAACGGAGGGGGGGGGGTAAGACCCGCGAATTTCAATTTACCTTTTTCTTTGAAAGCCAACCAAATGATTTGCCGCTTCCTGTACCGTTGACAATTAAAATTGGTTTCTCTCTAGATATCCTTGGTTGTTAAATTACCGTCTTTACTCCTATTAGAGCTACATATGGAGAGAGTTTGCATGCAAACAGCAAATTACTATAACCTACTGTAGGACAGTGAGTGGGCGGAGTTGCGATTCTGGTACCACAGTTTTGTACTGCTTGGCTTCGTGGCTCGCCGGCGAGCATAGCAGCTGATGATACTTTCCCCGCTCCGACCAATTTGTACCCGGTTAATCATGCATAAGCTTTCGGCGGCAGCAACGACAATTGGCCGTTTCGATGCCATCGAATATTCTTGTTCTTCCTCTTCCTGTTCCCGTGCGTGTCGTTCAAGAGCCGCGCCGCTATCTACCTGACGCACCGCCGAATTCTCAGTAGCCGCAGCAAAAGTTCGGAACTTTTTCCTCGTCCTCAATAGACATAATTTCCTGGCTACATAGAAGCCTGAGTTTACCTGATTTTTGGCTCCTGGTTTTGATGGGCAAAATAATAATATTTCTCGAATACCGTCTTACGCGGAATAACGCCTGCCTTGAGTTACTTAAGTAGCGAAGCGTCAACAAAACTTGTGGAATCAAACACACTGATGATGATGATGCTGCCTTGTTGTTGCAAAAGTTTTGGCCAATTTCCCTCAACTTGTTCCTAACAGACCAATACAAACATATATAAGAAGAAGGCTTAGTCAGCTAGTATAGGAGCACATTTATAATAACTGCGTCAAAACTTTTTCTCGCCTATTTCCTGCAAAACTAGTAGCAACAACTATAACCGGTATTTACGTCCGTCCGTTTATCATATTTTCCAGAGGTGTTTCCGTATGTTTAAATGCATAAATTTCCATGCGAAACGTCTTTTTACAGTCTGCACACACATTTTCCAGTATATGGCCTTTAGTTGTTGGGTTGAGGAATTTACTTGGTAAATTCACCTGAGGAAAGTATTATAATAAGCGTTTTCTTGGTTACGTTTTCGGCGGGCCTTGTTAGTTGTTTGCTTTTGTGGAAGGGAGGAAGGACACAAGGTAAACGTTGGTGCACCTGTGGCCTCGTTTCCTTCCGTGTGGCCCAATTCCATGTACAGCACACACACAGTTTACCTATCGCCAACAAACACGCTGCTGCCATGTATACGCTGTATACGCTTCAGCCCTGAAACGCTCCGAACAAAGGTAAAGCGTTAGAGCTAGTAGGGAGAAAGTCGATCGGGATGACGTCACAGCTAGGAACTGTAGAACTGTATAATGTATACGGTGGCGAGTAAATGTTATTAAAGCGCCTATGCACATAAGCAGGTGAGGAGGAGGAAGAGATGCATACGTTCGTGACATGTCAGTCAAGCAGTCAGTTGATAGCGCACTAACGCCACTTTGCTCCGCACTCTGCGCTTTATTGTCAAGCTCGTATGTACAACATGTGATAATCGAGTATTCTCCGCGCTCGCCTCACTTGGCTTGCTTTTCTGTCTGTACTCTTGTCATTTACACTTGAATTTCACTGAATTTCAGTCCGATTAAGTACATTAAATTATGCAGTGCGGAGCGGAGCTGAGGCAGAGAGAAAGGAGGGAAATGGCGTGAAAAGTGAGTAGCTTTTGTTTCAAATCCTATGCTTTAGTATACAAACACACACACACACACACACGTCTCTCACTCACTACTTCTCCCTTGTCTTAAAATTTTATCCGATTTATAATTCATATACGGAATTACCGTGTAAAAGTGACTTGAGAGAGAACTGGATGAAAACACATGACATTTCGAGAGAGCTTGTTGAAGCGTGACTTCCTGTTTGTAGACTACAATTGTAGTGAAAGCGTCAGCATTTCATATGATAACACGCTGTATACAGCGTGTCTCGAGCCTGGTTCAGGACTCAAGAGAGAAAAAGGACAGTGAATTTAAAACACACTGTATATAATATGGTTCTGGTTGAGATACATCACACACCTAAAACCCGGGTTTCTCAGAACCAAAACTACCCGCAAACTATTTGCATTGTATCAGTCAGCAGAGGACACGAGCCGCAAAAACTTTTGCTTTCTTCTTGGCGCGCCTTTTGAATAAATCCTTATATAATAATAAACCGGTAGCATACGTTTGAAATTATGACGTCGAAGAAGTCGATACGACTGAAACGCCATCTGGCTAAATTGGATGCTCTTGCGCTTTGCATTATGCAAAGTTTAAATAGACTGGGGCTGAGCTGGAGGCCTTCATGCATTTAGATGCAGGCATTTACAGTTTGCTTCAAAATTGATGGTTTTGGAATTTTAAAAAAGGGCGGGAAAGCCCGGAAGTCCTTGGTTACTTTACAAAAGCGTATGTGGGAAGATGATTTCACGCTGGAGCAAACTCTGTGTAATGGAGAAAGTGGACAAGAAAGAAAAATACAATTATTTATTAACTTGGAGTTTTTCAAGTGGGATTCAGAAGAAGCGTCTCCAAAATATTCTTGTGGATTCTATGCTTTTTGAATACCGAGAGTTGACACTGCCGGAACTTTTTTCTTGGCGTAATTCAGGTATGTACCTTGGTAGGTTTCCTTGAAGCGTTTTTCGTCTTGTTCTTCTTCTTACTATAAGGAGATTCTGAAGCTGATAAAATATTAACGACCGCTTAAAACTGTATCAAGTTTCTCCCTTGTGGTTTCACCAAAAGTACATTGCATGTACTGGCTGGTTCAAGCTCTTTGCCTTTTTTCGCTCCATAGTCGACCAGTTTCGTCTTGAACCTCTTGTTGCGGTCTCTACGGACAGAATCGAGTATATAGCAGTACTCAAGACGAGAAATTTTTGCACAAACTACTCACGCCACTTATACAGCCAAGGCAATGGGCTTTTACGAGCAAACAAGTAACGTGCGACGGGACTCAGTCAGTTATCCAATGCTGAAACCAGCAACGCTGCCGTACTTGGTTGGGGAAAGCGCAAGTCTTCCATTTTTCAGACGCTTTGCTTTCCCTGCTTTCACCCCCATGCGAAACGGTCGTTGTTGAGAAAACTCTCGTGGAAAACCCGCAAAATACTGGCACATTATACGGGCAGCAGCAAGAACAGGAGAAGAGCTGCATTCCAAACGCTGGAAACGCTGCTCTTGCCAACTGCCGCCGCAGTCTTGATCGAGCCGTGCGGCCGTCTGAAGCTAAAGTGTGTAACGGAAAGGCTCCAAGTTTTTTCCGTACGTTAACGTTTATTATGTGGCTGTGGACGTCGGCTATTTGTCCAGGTGACAAAATGTGTGAATGTGTTTGCACGAGAGAGAAGAAACTGTAAAAGTGCGGCTTTTACAAGGGTTCAAAAGTAAAAAAACTGCGGTGGGACACCAACGTGTTCATCCCTTAAACAGGTGCGGGTAACAGGTGCTAAGGGGTCGGAAGGAGAAGGCGGGAAATTTTGAATTTTCGCGGGAATTTTTTAAAATCTTTTTTCGGGCGAGAGGAAATATAATGTGGTGGCATTTGGAGATCGGAAATCATCCAGTGACTTCCGGTTCCTGATGGATATTCAGAAAGAGACCTGGAATATTCGATCGGAAATGGCAAGTTTGGAATACGTTTGAAGTTTTGGCGGCTGACCTGCTGTGGTTGTTGGAAGTGAAATTCATCCTTTGGCTTTTGAAATGCCCGCCCACGAAAACCGCTGCCACCACCACACACGCAGACCCACATAAAACAAGCCGTCAAAATGACGGTCGATCCGAATGTTACAGTTCTGGCTGGAACTGACACGTTTTTGAGAGAAACTTCAAAGCAATGTTTTTTGGTCATAAGCAAAGAATGGGAATTCAATGTACATAAATCAGGATTGGCTACAGCAGAAGACTAATCTAAAGTTATGTATTGCAGATTTCCCGCAAGCTCCGCCCCCGCCCGTGATCTATGAGGTTACTACCGGCCGAGTGTCATTGAGTGAAGTTGTTGCCATTGAAAGTGTTTGTTTGTGCTCCCCTAATACGTTCAAGTGGCGTTTGTTCGTTTGAGGGCAAAATGAGTGAAAGTGGATGATAATATCATAGTGAATCAGGTTGCGAATTTTCGCCATTTTTACAACATGTTGATCAACAACTTATTTGCCTTAACAAATTACTGTGGACGGCGACAAGTAGTCGAGTCGGAATGAAGATGGAAATCGATGACCACGGCTGATGATCGCTAGTCTATTTGCTCCTTCGCTAGCATTGTGTATCGATATCGAATTAGTGGAACCAAGAAACAGAGATTATTCTCGATGGACAGAGATTATGGTCGTGTATCGGGAAATGAGGCGGACATTGGAATTAATGATTAATTAGCAAGAAACAGTGCTCTTCGGTGTATCCAATGTGCTTATGTATTCGGGGAAATATTTCGGCTTCCGCTCAAGTGTCTATTACACCGTCCCCATCTAATTAAGCGCCCTCTGGACAACAACTCCATTATTCTCCAGGGACTCGATGATCGCTTCGAGTCATATCGTTTTACAAAACACCGCAGCAATTAATATCCGAGGCTGTGAGCTTGATCTTTAGCCCTTATCTTGAGAATTTTCAAAATTCCCGCGCTTCAGAATGACGTAGTTACGTAACTGTGAGTGAACGTGACTTGTACAAATTTATCGCTAGAATCGCTAGTTATCTAGCGTTTAATTTCTTTTTAATGAGCGTGTTGGTGTCAAAAACGTGGATGAAAACAATGTTACCGCGCTGAAAGCTGTGGATGTCGTTAAACGTGTGTGGGAATCATCAAACGGCGCTTTGTCGTCGTCGCCGCCCAACTTTGGACAAACCAACGACGACAAACCGTTAACAACGGCGTGGAATGAGAGCGCCGACAGGAAAAAAGATTAGTGAAATTGTTATTGTGTTTTGTGCTGGTGAATTTGAAAATGGTTGTAGTTTTAGTGTGTTTTGTGGTTAGTGTTTGACGAAGCGATTTGAAAGAGTGCTGCGCGCCGCGCCAAATTCAAAATGCCGGGTGGGCGCAGGGGGCTTGTGGCCCCTCAGAATACATTCTTGGAAAATATCATCAGGAGGAGCAGCTCTCAACGTAAGTAACCATAACGCCCAACTGTTTTGAACGCGCGCTCGGCGCGCGCGCTTCGCGCACTGACTACGCATAATCTCTTCAAGTGTCCATCAAGTGTCACTTCGAACTCAAGCATCATCTTTTTTTGAGCGCGCTCGTGACCCCCCGGGAGCGCGCTCGCGCGCGCTCCCCTTCTAGATATCCTTGGCTGTTTTTAATCCTGGCGCCTTAGCCTTGATCTCCCTTGATAATTTTCTCTCCCACTTTCACCCATTGTTCGCTAATGCTCAGCTGTCTCTCTCACCTTTGTGATCAATTACATTCCCTCTTTGGATCTCATCGTCTTCGGAGACTTTCCCAATAAAGCCTATGCTTTCTTGTTCAACTTTCTTCTTCTTCTTCTTCTTCTTTTTCTTCATCATCTCAAATTTCGGAGAATGAGCTTTGCTCAATTATTATGATCTGTTCACACCTCTTTTCTTCTTTCTCAGCCTTCGTGTTCATCATCTTCTTCTCCTTTTTCTACTTAACTTTCTCCTCATCTTCTTTATCACTCTCGATTTTAACATGGATTGTTCCGAGAAGAAGAAGTAGTATTTTCACCATTTCTCCTGTCAGCTCTTTGTGTAATTTTGTGGGCATTCAACTGGAGGAAACACGTGTGCATTTCGGTATTTCCGGAAAAGTAGTTTCTATCATTCCACTTGCTATTCGGTACTCGGAACACGATTTTGGACGCTTCCTTCGCCACATGTTATGTTAGTGGCTCATCTGCCTGGTTTTTCGTTGCAAAAAGCCTTGTGTGGATATATGAAAAGAAATCAAGCAACTCTCATATTCAACAACCATTAATAACTGTCACATTTCGCATGAATTTCCAAAACCCTCGTTTTTTACTTGGTTGGTTGGAACTGGAATAGAAGCTCTGGCGAATCCCCGTTATGGATTATGGAAAGAGTGGAATCTTCTTCTTCTTTGAAGAAGAAACGTTTCGGTGGAACAAGGTTCTTGCAGAAAAACTTTCACCTTGTAGAAATTCTATTCGCGTCCCACAAAACCGGCAAAACACACACAGCTAGCAGCGACGCTTCTTCTTCTCCGTCTCCATAATATATTCGCTGGCACCTTCATATACAACATTTTGGCCCATAAGTTTACCGTAACTAAAGGAATTTAATCATGTCACACAATTCAACTACTACCTTTACAAGGTTCTCTGCCGTTGCCGCCGCCGCCGTTAGCTCATCCGCCGACCGAAAAGCACGTAAAAGGTAGCAGGTGAAACCTCTTTCTCCGGTGGCTCCAAAGTATGCGTTTTCTAATTTGGATTCTCGTCTTTTCAAAGAGCAAAAGAAGAGAAGGATGACAGAGACACTGAAGAAAAGAAGACTTTTCTCTCGAGTAGAATCAGTAAAAGGAAGGAGAAGAGATACAAGCTTTGGCAAGATAAAAGCTCTTTAAATCTCATGTCGCGTAGATATATACTTGGTGGCGGAAGGAGGCTGCGAGTGTAGATTTACTTGGTTCAACCCTGGTTTGAAGTTTGAAGTCAGGTCAGGTGACATGCTGTCTTATAGGGAAGTTCCGGTAAATTGGAGTCAAAAATTCTTGTGAACTTTATACCTTAAAGTTTTAGGCTTGTCAAATGATGAAAAACGAAACGGCACTAAACACTAGCATAATTTAAATTTCCCGCCAAAAACTCCCCCACTCTCTTCTCCCCTACACCTAACCACATACATACCAAAAACAAACACCGTAATGCAAGGACCCTTTGAGAAATTAGGCCTCTCATCTCTTCCGCCTCCTCTTCCTCCGCCCCCCGCTCACTCAAATCCGCTTGGATTTTGACGCGCGAAAATTAAATTACTCACGAGTGAAAGCATTTTCTTCTTTCATTCCGCTCTCAAGATGATGTTCGCTCGCATCATCATCATCTCGTGCGGCAGGAGTAGCAGCACACATTGTGCGCCTTTGCAGGGGCGTTCGCCCTTGTGATTCTTACTCTTTTCTTCTTCTGCTTGTGTATAACCACGCTATCTTCAACTGTTTTCTTTTCTACTTTACATCCTGATGAGTAACTGGCGACCACAGAAAGACCGACCAAAATAGTGTCATGGCGGCAGTCCAGCGTGTATTTCGCCGACTTGTTGTTGTTGTTTCGCCCCGCTTTGATAACACGTTAACTTTCACTCTTGTTCTTCCTCGTCGTGTTTCGTCTTCCTGCCAGCCTCACCATCAACATCTCGTTCTTGTTTTCGTTAGAGTCATTCCTTTGTTTTCAAAGTTTTGATCGATTACTCGTTACAGGAGAGTAGAATTCATTGTCTTTGTTGTTATGTATACGACTCTTGTTTGTTGGTCCTCCTACTTTCTCCTAATGTCTTTGCAACTAAACTTGTATACCTTCTTTGCTGCCATGACCAAGAAAAGCTTTTGGCACACCAACTTCCTATGAGAACTAGAAGAACACGGAAAAACAGAATTTACTAGTAGTACCTCCGAGTTGCTGAGAAATTCCCTGGCATTTTGCATACGTCTTTTGTTCACAGTCTCATTTGTAACTCTTAGTTCTTGTGGGGCTGGAAAGAGAACCTGTTGTACGAAATAGCCATTTCGGGCCCATAAAACGCGACTATCTTCAACGACCGGTCGTCCTCGTGGTACCTTTTCCCCAAGAAAACCAACCGCACCACATTACAGTGATCCATCGACGCGGGGAAAGGTTCTTTCTAAACTATCCAAACTTGTACACTATTGGGAAGGAATGCTAAACGGACGAATTTCGTAAGGTACTTTGACTCGCTCGAATATTTATTACCTTCAAGTCCCCGAAGCGCGGATACTTTTTCTTCTTCTTGGGCA
>JAQGBJ010003268.1:0-13227 GCA_034698345.1 Sphaeridia pumilis
AGGAAAATTCGTGGATCGGTTTTGCTCATTTCAACCATTTGGTTGTGGATTGCGGCGTATACCGGAAATGGCGAGGTCTGAAACACCAGAAACTGAAACGATGTACTTCAAAAATTTAATTTCAAAGCGGTCCTTGCCTTGACTAACCTCGAAAAATTTGGCGGTGGTTCCACCGCCAAGACAGCCGAATTTGACATCAGTTTGACCTGGAAGGTCATCAGCGCTTTTGATCTTTTCGTCCATTTCTTGAACTACCAGAAAAGCTGCCAAGTTGGCAGTGTAGCTCGAAACCAGAATCAGGCAGAAGAGGTACCAGAAGCCGGCGAGCATTCGAGTTGAAGTGGCTCTGACACAGAAAACTTTTGTCAAGTCAAAGTATCGATTATGACCTATAAAATGACATCGGCGAAGCTTACTTCGGAGCGACTTCGCATCCTTGGCCCAAGTACGTTCCAAGCGTAAAAGCAAAAGAGTTCCAAAGAGTGAAGTCGTTTTCGAGCTCTTCAGGCTCGTCGATGCACGGATGTGACACAATCCATTCGTATGGCGTCACTCTGTAAAATCCAAAGATGAATTAAGCGCGGGAATTTTTGAATTCTGGCTGAACTGACCTTGCGCAAAGATGCAGGACAAGTGACACGCCAGCAATGGCGACGCATAGCAGACACCAGACTTCGACGCCCATCGGAGCCATGAAACCCATGAGACTTGGAGGCTTTGGTTTTGGCGCGACGTACAAAATCGAGATTCCTAAAGTCATGAAAGGCATCGTGAAGCCTACGGCTCGCTGGCGCTGCTTGTTCACTGTGAGGTCAGCCACAGCAATGTCGGCAACCTACGAAGATATAGCCAGGTAATTTTCAGTTTTCAAAAATTTTGGCGGGAAGGCTAAAATTCCAACTTACGCCATCCATGACCTCACGAACCATTCCATTCCAATCGCCTTTAGAATTTTGACCGCCATATTTGCCGTCTCGAACTGGATTGAAAACGTAGGTGAAGCCCAAATACGAAGACAGTTCGTTCAGCAGGTCGATGCTGAAGCCTTCGTATCGAGCGTTGCCTTCCAGTGGTTCCTCGGAGAGTGTCAGCATTGTGATGGGCGAGGACTTTTTTAAGTTCAGCATTAATATTTTAAAATTTTAGAAACTTGGATTGGTATTTTTTGCTCACCAAAATTGAAGTCACACGAAGAACTTTGCCGCGCAAAACGTCAGTTGCCGTCGAAGGAGGTTCTGCAGGTACTTCGGGAATTGTGCCCGGACGAACTGTGACCCATTTGACCTTGTTGACGAATTTTGTGTCCCAAGCGCCAACTTTTACGATTCCCTGTTGAAATCAGGAAGTTTTGAGTCTAAAGGCTTTGGATTTTCTAGGTTTTTGAGGTACCTGTTGAGTCAGCTGCGTAATGTCCAAACTGAAGTCTGAACGAAGTCCGGTGGTGTTAAATTGAATGGTTCCAGTGAGGCCATTTGTTGTAGCCTGCAAAATCGACTATAAGTTTAAGAAAATCCTAAAAAATCTCGATTTGGTTTCCAAGTTACGGTTTATAGTACTGTTTTCATTTCGTTAACGATAGAAAAGCCTTGGCGCCAATATTTGCTTCCGTCGCAGTGCAGCGATGCTGCCTTAATCGGTTGAGTTTCGTTAACAGTTCTAAGAGCCTGAGCCAAGAGATCAACGGCGTCGAAAATTAGTGCGATATTCGTCTGAAATGTATTCAAAAAATTTCAAAAAAGGGTCGAAAACTGGATAGGCGCCAAAATTCAAATTATATACAGTAAAATATCCCGGTAGAAACACCTCGCCCTCCTGCTTCTCTTCATCCTCACCAGACTCGTCATCTCCTGCCGCTTCTCTACGCCATCTACCTTGTTTGCCGCGAACTATCTTTAGCTGTCCTTCCTGCGAGCTCTCTTCAAGTAGGCGGGATTCGTCCCTCAAGGGTATATGCGCCTTCGCCACTCCTCCAGCACTGGCTCCGCCTCCTCCTGGTGACCTCTCTGCAGCGTTTTGTTCCCAAGTTTTCACCACAGCCACAACTTCAGGGTCCGTGGGGTCAATCAAGCTAAGCGCCAAAATGGTCGCGCGGGAATATTTAAAATCTTGCGTGTTGACTGTGTAAAAATCGAGGTTGTTGATGAGAAAGCTGATTTTTGCATTGAGGAGGCCAACTTCCTGGGCGTGTTTCAGGACGAAGTACACTTTTCGCGGGCTGCAGTCCAGAATAATTTTGTCAAAGTTGCCAGCGTCGAGGATGCCATAGAGCCACGTTCTGAAATAAATTTTAAAAAAATGTACAAACGTCCATTTAAAGTAGCGTGACCTTTGACCTTATCACCTGTAGTCGTCTCCAGCGGGTAGTTGATCAACGAACCCCATGACTTCAGGAGGTTCTGAATTTTCCAAAAGCTTGCCCAGTCGCTTGAGACCTTCCTGGTCTTCGTAAACCATGAGGTACTGCGTCCATTCGAGGCTCCAAACAACATCGGCAATGGCCTGCAAAAATAATTGGAGTTTGGAAATATTCCAAGTAGCGGGAAATTCAAAAGTTATTGTTACCCTTGCAATAGTATCCGGATGAGGGGCCAAATTCATCATGTACGAATCCTTGCGAACTTG
Organism: Sphaeridia pumilis; assembly: GCA_034698345.1. NCBI lineage: Eukaryota > Metazoa > Arthropoda > Collembola > Symphypleona > Sminthurididae > Sphaeridia > Sphaeridia pumilis. The sequence goes on from JAQGBJ010003268.1 coordinate 2,623, forward strand.
ATGGTCCCAGCGAGTCTCGATATGGGGAATTTCGAAAGAGTCACACATTGACTGAATCCACGAAGCCACGTCGTTATTTTCCCAAGGACCAAAAACACTAACAATGCCTTCTTGCAGCATTTGACAGGCTTTGGGCATCGCTTCGTAGGAACTCAAAGGGAGTTCGGCAGCCGCAAGTGACAATTTTGGCCGATCGGGAATTCGATTGTTGCGGTCGATGGCGAGTTCAAGGGCGAATTTTTCATTTGTGTTGTCGTGTTTGTAGAAGATTCCTGAAAAGTTGCAAAAATTCTGGCTTAGCAAGCTTTGTTTGACATTGTCGAAAAACTCTTTTCGGTTACCAATTTTTAAGATCCCGTCGTCGATGCTTGGAGGCTTCGGCGCTTTCTGTCTTCCATGTCCGCCATGTCTTTGGGAAACCACGTTGTTGATAACGTAACAGCACAAAATAAAAATTACGGCGAACAACTGCATTTTTTATTGTTACTAACGACACAAAGTAATAATTTTAAATTCCTTACAGGAAAGACACTGTCATCTGAAAAGAGAGTAAAAAGGCAAATACGAACGAAAGAAAATTCACATTGCTAAAAGTAGCGAAATTCAATTCAGCGCATCTGCAAGTCATTGAAAGAAATTGCAATGACTGCAATGCAGTCGAAGCTAAACTTGTTGTCGTTCAATGACTTCAACTTTGCTGAGGCTTGTAAAAACGGCATTTCATCCGGCTGGATGAAATGCCGGATGGAGGATGCAACTTCGCTTGTTCCTGAAATCCAAAAGCCCTCTGATGAATTCAAAGCGGGTAATTTTTGGGTCATCCAAGTCCACTACTGGAATTGTCTGTTTCTATTTGCAGATACATGTAGCTGTTCATAGGACTCGAATCCATATATTTAGCTCGGCGAACTTCAGCCAGAGATTCGATATCATCTTCTTCTTGAACGAGTTTCATTGCCAGGAGAAATAGTCAGCGCAAGTATAAGAAACAAGAAACGCTGATTCATCCCCGCGAGTAATTCAGAAAATGTAGTTTTTATTTTATACAATCCCCCTCGAGGGTCAACTCTTCGCGCCAAGTCCCAATGCGGGACGATATTGGACATTAGTTTTAGTGTTCGTGATTGTTCCTTCTTGTTAAACTTGATTAAAAACATTCATGTTTAAAAACTGCCTCTCATTGACACGAACGGCAGTAATGTAGTACAACGATAAGGCAACCAAAATTACTTGTCGCGCTATCAAACATTTTCGAAAGCGGTGATAGATAAAAAGCCAAATGCATCTTTAATCGTAAAATGCGACCTGAAATGGACCTCCGATGTCCCCACCTTCAACTCGACATCGGCCTGGCCCTGCCACCTCCAATTTTATTGCCTTACGTCCTCTTAATAGCGACGTCTACCAACTTGATCAACTTCGAAATGCTCAAAGTCCCTTTGATTCACGTCAACCTCACGGAAGACAGTCTGGAACAGCGCCGCGGACTCTTGTTCGAATATCGCCACAATTTCGAGCAATTCGCCTTCCCCTTCGAAAGCCTGCCGTTGAAGAACACGAGGTTCTTGTTCACGATAGTCGATTGCCGCAACTTTGACAAACCTCGATGTGGAGTTCGGAGCAAGCATCTTTTCAAAGCCCTTCAGTCACGTTTTTACCCTTCGACGACCATCTTGTTGATACCCGAGCGAAGCGCAACTTTAGCTGCAAAATCCCTCTTCTCGACCAAGTATAAGAGCCAATTCAGCATACAACATTACTTCAGCCGTGAAAACAAAGTTGTATTTGTCATGGAATATTCACTCGAGAAGGACGAAACTGGCTTCATTCGAGGTTACATCACCTGCAACTCCTGCGAACCCTTCAACACCATTATGAATGTGCTCAATTTTCACAGAAGAAAAATGATTCCACATGAAAACTTCAGCTGCAGCCCCTTGGACAGCCCGTGTTGGCCAACAATGGCCGCGACTTTGTCCCATGTGTCTCAGAGAGGGAAGCATGTTTTTTGGAGACTAGATGTCCCGGATGAAGGAGGCCAATTTCTTCAATTGGCGTCCCAGAGTATGGGGTGTGTTGGGGGGCCTCATCCGAAACCGACTGGAAAGAAACGACGCTTTTTTGTGATTGGTAATTGGGAGCTAACCAGTCAGATGGAATATGTTCTATCGATGGGAAGCAACCAAAGTGTCCGGTTGAACGAGTTCGTATGTTCCATCAAAGGTTATGGAATCAAAGCTCCAGTTTTTTCAACTTCAGCAAGCGGTTTGGATACTGAAACTGCGTTATTCCTCCATCGACGATTCGTCCCGGAAGACATGGTTTTCATCACCGAAGTAAATGTCGCGGAAAAGTTCTCCGCAATCGATTTGTACATCAAAGTACTCGAATCAAAGTTGTGGTATGCTTTAATTGGAACCTTCTTGCTGGCCGGTACAGCCTTCGCTTCGTTGACTTCGATCAAACTTTGGAGCGAAGATAGAAGCTGGAGCTGGAGCAACTGGACCAAACGTTGCTGGAACTTCTTGGGCTTTATCGCCCAATTGTTCGTCGACCAATGTCACTCCGAGTTGCCCGTTCCGGAAAAAAATTCGGCCGTTTTTTGCATGATTCTCCCTTGGCTCTTGGCAGTTTTAATATTCTCTAACGGCTTCAAAGGCTCCCTGAAGTCGAGGTTTGCACTGGCATTTCCATATAAACTGTCAAACTCCGAGTCGTGGAAAGACTTTGTCGAATATTCGCTGTTTACCTTTGGACCGCCGAGAAACTGCGAATTTCATCAAGGTGTTTTTTTTGAACCGGACAAATTTGTTGAGATTGAAGAAGCTTGGGTCATGTCGGAAGTCACTGATGGTTCGAACCAATGGAACTGCACAAACGTTCAACTACTACAGTTTCCATTAGCAGTCCAAAGTCCAGAATGGGGGGGATTTGCTTCCATGTCTTTTTCACCAGTAACCAGAGCGCTGTATTCCGAAATGGACAATCTCGGGGATTTTTGTGAAGATGCCGCCAGGGAAGCCAACCCCAGAGAGTGTTGGGACCGTGTCAGCCGTTTTAGAAAGCTAATACTTATGAACAGCCGCTCTGATACCATTTGCCAGCAGAACATTTCGAAATTTAGCGGGAGAGAATATTTCGCAAATGTCGCCAAATGGAAAAACAAGAAAACCTTTGCCGAGGCAGGCGTCGCTCCTACAAACTGGACACTGAAGTCCAAATCAATCTGCCCTAATGGTTACGTGCCGCATTTGGGCAAAATTCATGGGGATGACATCGCCAAAGTATTTTGGATGACCCGCAAGTACAAATCCACATTTGTTACGACGACCAACCTTTTTCCGTGGCACTGGAATTTTTTCAAAAAGATTATGAAAGCTGATAACAGAATCAAGTTTGCTCATACCGGAAACAAGCTGTTGAAAACGAGCAGAGTTGAGTTGTTGGAGCGGAATCCGATCAACTTCATGTACTATGTTCCGCATACCGTCCAACATCGAGAATGGATGGCCCGAAGAATTGGATTCCTTTTCACCTCAGGACTACTTGACTTTTGGAACAAGTGGGACCAGATTCTGAGGCCTTTAGTTAACGATAGCATTTCCGAGGAAATTTCTGAAGCTGAAGTTGATGTCAAGCCTTTGAAGCTGGAAGATCCTGCATTGTATTGTATCTTTATTGCAGTTGTTTTACTGTTTGCAGTTTGTTGTATTGTGTTTGCCTTTGAAATGGGTGCCTACGTGATCAGATTCTGTTGTGAATAGCGAAACTCAGCATCTTTTATATAAGCAAGATCGAACATTAAACGGAAGGTGTTTGAAAGTTTTCTCCGCTCGATGGCGCTTCATTTGTCTCGTCAGTTTTATGTAGGGTTCAGATCTACATTAGTTTTATTATGGAACCCTACACACGAAGTACTATTTGTCCCGCCCACACTCCAAGGAGTTCTGTGCTGCTTCACCTTCGCTCCTCTCCTCATCAAAGTACGTGGTATGCACTACCGGGTATTTGAACGAATTCATCGCTCATGCCCCTTCATGCCGGTTCGCATCTTTCTCCAATAGCTGCTTGCTCTTGCCGCTCAATGCAGGCTCGTACGTTTTCCATATGGAAAAGTACAAGTTTGCGAATTCCTTAATATCTCCTAAATGGAGCGGAATTCGCAAACTTAAACCAATAGAGATAAAAGAGCTCACGAAACGTTCTATCTAACATGCCGCTGAAGTGCCGGTTAAAGTACACACAGCGGCCGTCTAATTGATTACAAAAAATCTCACCCGTTTTTTAATATGTCCCCCTACTTCGTAGGGTTCCATAATAATTCTCAACGTTATACAGATTCTTATACAATGTATACATGCGTATACAAATTAACTTTTTTAATTAAACATTTAACTATTCAGTTAAACGATGTTTAGGGTTCCATCTTACAGCACCGTGTGCTTTATTTAGCCAAAAAAGACGTTTTCTAGAAGTCGAATTATGTACAACAAACGTTCACGTTGGAACAACGTTGGACTTCTATAAGAAAGTATGTATAACCAACAAAGGATCAAAGCTATGCGTTATGATAGGACAAGATCATAAAGGTTAGATGCAATAATGTTTGCGAAAGTGAGAAAAATTGTTCGATCGAAGTAGAAAAAATAACCAATGTAGATTCGTAGCTGCTTGGCAGCTTTGAACCATTTGGCGAATTCGACAGAGTCCTGTTAAAGGTATCCACGTTTTCATGACTTGAAGACTGCTTTCGCACAATTGGCCGCAGCTCAACACTCTACTTCTGAACGCTCAACTCTATCTATTGGACTTTAAATAATTAATGTCAAAAGTCATAGCAATGTTCTAAACGTCCAACTCATCAGAATTCTTCGCTTAGAATTGCAGAATCTCAAAATGTAATAAGCTATAAGAGCTCAAAGTAACCAATTGCTTTGGATCGTTGGATTTAAAATTTTAACTCAACATGTCAACTTCAGCTAAAGCTAGAGAAAGAGGCCAATTACTTAATTACTCGTACGTTGCAGAATATGGTTGCCAAAAAATGAAAATTAAACGTCAGCCGAGATGGAAGTTTTGTAACTGGTTCGATACTTTTATCACGTTAAAATAACAATGCTTGGGTTTTGTTGGAGAGCTCGATTTCGCAATACTTGAGAAAGTTTGCGCAGCATACCTTTCGAAACCTTCCGCGGTAGAATTTAATAAACCGCGGAGACCCGGGGTTTAAAAGGCAGCGTTAGCTTGTTTTCATATACTTTTCATCAATTCATGCGTGTATTTAAAAACAGTAAGCACTAGCAAGGGAAAAAAACCAACAGAGAGATTTCATGCCAAAAGTAACGAAAATCACAGCGCATCTGGAAGCCATCGAAACGAAATTAATTGCGTTGGCAGTGTAATAAAGCTAATATTGCTCGGGTTCAACAAGTTACGCATGTTCAGGGCTAACGGCATTTCTTCTCGTTTTACAGTCAGAAAACACTTTTTGTAAGACCAAGTTTCTGAACTAGCAAAATATTTCTTAGGGGCGTTTCTCTTGGAATTCGGCCATATTCGATCAGAAGACTTATCAAGGTCACCCTTGTAACGATCAAGTTTGACGCTACCTAACGCCATAGGCTATTCTATGGTAAATTATATGTCCAATGCTGCTCTCTCATTACAAGCAGATTCTACGGCATTTAAGTTCTAAGCTCAACTCTCTCAGGTCCCAAAGCGGCGATATTGGACATTCAGTTTACGTTTTTGTGATCTGCTTTCCATTTAATAAACTTTAACGAAATACATTCATGTTCGAAAACCGCCTTTCCTGGGCACGAACGGTAGTAGTAAAGTACAGCGACAAGACAAGCAAAATCACTCTTCGATTTTCAACCGTTTTCAAAGCGGTATTATAATATAAATAAAAGTAGCTGAAGAAGGACATGAACGTCCGAAACTGTTCGAACAAAAAATTAAAAGTCTCAAGTTCCTCGTACTCCCTTGTTGCGTCTATTAACTTATAGTTGGAGAATTCCTACTTTTACTTGTATTGTTCAAGCGCAACCCGACCGTTCTGGAAACTCGCGTTCCATTTGTTTTTGAAATTATAATATAAAACCAAATTAAAGAACTCTTGGAAGCCGTTTCCAACTTTCAAACCTTTCCCCGCATCACTACTACAGGCTTAAATCGTAGGAATGAAGACCGCCGAAATACTCCTCCGAAGTCCCCACCCTCAACTTGACCTCAGCGTGGCTCTGCCACCCTCAAACGCGCTGCCTTACGCCCTTCTGATAGCGGCGTCTATCAACTTGATCAACTTCGAACTCATCAAAGTCCCGTTGATTCACATCAATCTTACTGAAGACACTTTGGAGCAGCGGCGCGGACTGTTGTTTGTACATCGTCAGAGTCGTGAGCAAGTCGCTCGCACCTTGGAGACGAGCCTGCCGTTGAAGAACACGAGGTTCTTGTTCACGATAGTCGATTGCCGCAACTTTGACAAACCTCGATGTGGAGCTCGGAGCGAGCATCTCTTGGAAGCCCTGCAGTCACGTTTTTACCCTTCGACAACCATCTTGTTGATACCCGAGCGAAGCGCAACTTTAGCTACAAAATCCCTCTTCTCGACCAAGTATAAGAGCCAATTCAGCATACAACATTACTTCAACGACGAAAACAATGTTGTTTTCTTCATGGAATATTCACTCGAGAAGGACGAAACTGGCTTCATTCGAGGTTATGTCACCTGCAACTCCTGCGAACCCTTCAACGGCATTATGCATTTTTACGATGCTCGCAACGGCAAAATTATTCCACATGAAAACTTCAGCTGCAGCCCCTTGGACAGCCCGTGTTGGCCAACAATGGCCGCGACTTTGTCCCATGTGTCTCAGAGAGGGAAGCATGTTTTTTGGAGACTAGATGTCCCGGATGAAGGAGGCCAATTTCTTCAATTGGCGTCCCAGAGTATGGGGTGTGTTGGGGGGCCTCATCCGAAACCGACTGGAAAGAAACGACGCTTTTTTGTGATTGGTAATTGGGAGCTAACCAGTCAGATGGAATATGTTCTATCGATGGGAAGCAACCAAAGTGTCCGGTTGAACGAGTTCGTATGTTCCATCAAAGGTTATGGAATCAAAGCTCCAGTTTTTTCAACTTCAGCAAGCGGTTTGGATACTGAAACTGCGTTATTCCTCCATCGACGATTCGTCCCGGAAGACATGGTTTTCATCACCGAAGTAAATGTCGCGGAAAAGTTCTCCGCAATCGATTTGTACATCAAAGTACTCGAATCAAAGTTGTGGTATGCTTTAATTGGAACCTTCTTGCTGGCCGGTACAGCCTTCGCTTCGTTGACTTCGATCAAACTTTGGAGCGAAGATAGAAGCTGGAGCTGGAGCAACTGGACCAAACGTTGCTGGAACTTCTTGGGCTTTATCGCCCAATTGTTCGTCGACCAATGTCACTCCGAGTTGCCCGTTCCGGAAAAAAATTCGGCCGTTTTTTGCATGATTCTCCCTTGGCTCTTGGCAGTTTTAATATTCTCTAACGGCTTCAAAGGCTCCCTGAAGTCGAGGTTTGCACTGGCATTTCCATATAAACTGTCAAACTCCGAGTCGTGGAAAGACTTTGTCGAATATTCGCTGTTTACCTTTGGACCGCCGAGAAACTGCGAATTTCATCAAGGTGTTTTTTTTGAACCGGACAAATTTGTTGAGATTGAAGAAGCTTGGGTCATGTCGGAAGTCACTGATGGTTCGAACCAATGGAACTGCACAAACGTTCAACTACTACAGTTTCCATTAGCAGTCCAAAGTCCAGAATGGGGGGGATTTGCTTCCATGTCTTTTTCACCAGTAACCAGAGCGCTGTATTCCGAAATGGACAATCTCGGGGATTTTTGTGAAGATGCCGCCAGGGAAGCCAACCCCAGAGAGTGTTGGGACCGTGTCAGCCGTTTTAGAAAGCTAATACTTATGAACAGCCGCTCTGATACCATTTGCCAGCAGAACATTTCGAAATTTAGCGGGAGAGAATATTTCGCAAATGTCGCCAAATGGAAAAACAAGAAAACCTTTGCCGAGGCAGGCGTCGCTCCTACAAACTGGACACTGAAGTCCAAATCAATCTGCCCTAATGGTTACGTGCCGCATTTGGGCAAAATTCATGGGGATGACATCGCCAAAGTATTTTGGATGACCCGCAAGTACAAATCCACATTTGTTACGACGACCAACCTTTTTCCGTGGCACTGGAATTTTTTCAAAAAGATTATGAAAGCTGATAACAGAATCAAGTTTGCTCATACCGGAAACAAGCTGTTGAAAACGAGCAGAGTTGAGTTGTTGGAGCGGAATCCGATCAACTTCATGTACTATGTTCCGCATACCGTCCAACATCGAGAATGGATGGCCCGAAGAATTGGATTCCTTTTCACCTCAGGACTACTTGACTTTTGGAACAAGTGGGACCAGATTCTGAGGCCTTTAGTTAACGATAGCATTTCCGAGGAAATTTCTGAAGCTGAAGTTGATGTCAAGCCTTTGAAGCTGGAAGATCCTTCGTTGGCCTTTCTCTTTCGTGCAGTTGTTGCACTGATTGCAGTTTGCTGTATTGTGTTTGTCCTTGAAATGAGTGTATTGTATTGCATTGTATTGTATTGGATATTAACTGTTGTACATTCCTAAGGGCCGAACACCAGTGGACAGTTTTCGTTTATTTCGGCATTTTGTATCCAGTAACTGAAGCATCATTCTTATCTGATATAAGTGTCAGAACCAAGATATTTATAATTGTTTCGAAATATGAGCCACGTTATAATATCAGTTTTATGGTCTACCATGAATTTCCCCCAACTGTTTTAATTCATTTTTTTTTTGCTATCGCTCATCCTGTGGATTCTAGCGAGTTTAAGGTTTTAATGTTTGTTTAATTTTTTGAATCGAGCGCCATCTGCGCTCTGATTGGTTGCTTGTAAACAGGCCAGCAGGGCTTGTGTTTTGAAGCTGACGTTTTGTTGTCGTCTGGAATGACGCACTTCAGAGAATGAAATTGGTGCCTTGGACTAACTTGGTAACTGGAAGTTGGTCGTGGACTGTTGAAGAGATCGGACGTGTGTTATTGCGGCAAAGGGTTAATTGTGAAATAGGGTTTAAGGAGGTTAATTAAATGTCGCTGACAGTTTAATACCTCAAACCGACGTCTATTTATTCAGCATCAGATTTCTAGATTCTATTTCGTCCATTAGACTTCAGAACCTTCGAGTTTCAGAATAGAGTCAATCAGTCAAGTCGAGTCCGTAACAGTTTACGAGTCAGGTCATCAGACACGAATCAGAACCCAGTCTACAATCCTATTATCTGGTAGATTTAGGAGCGTAGCGGATAGCTAGCGGTTTCAGAACCATCATCAGGAATGATCATTCTTTCTTAGCTTTTTTCACATCCCAAACTGAGGAAACTCCAATTTTTGTTTCGACCACAAAATCCTTATTCTTCGGCCACAAAATCCTCTTGTTTCCTACATTTTTTTCTTTAAAATAAAAGTGTCTACGTAATCAGATTCCATTGTAAATTGTAAATAGCATTTTAAATGCAATATTGAACATTAAAAAGGAAATGCAGTATGTGCTCAAATGTTTGAAAGTATTCTCCGCTAGATGTCGCTTACTTCGTACCGAAAGTTCGTTGTAAGGGTTGCGGTTTAGATCTATATTGATATGCCAAGAAAAACTTGTAAATTTTCTAGAAACAGTGGCTATAAATATAGAAAAGATTGAAAAATCAATTTCTGCATATTTCAAGCGTTTGAAACCTTAATATATTGGCGGAAGGCTAAAAGACCATACATACAAGAAGGCCCGGTGTTGATCCCGAACACCAGAAGCAAAGCTTTCACTAGCGAAACCAGATACTTGATCTTGCTTCCAGTTTCTCTTTTTTTTCCTGTGGCACACGCCACAATTCAGTACTTCAGGTCAAATGAAAACAAAAGCAACAGAAGAACGCAGATCAGCTCTGCAGACCCGGAAGCATCTGGTTCCTGTATAATGCCGTCTGTTTCTGGTCTCTCTAATGGCTTCCATACGTTAATGAATACACATTCAACCCATTTACCACACTTTTACCTTTTTCATCATCTGACCACAAAATACAAGGCGAACATATGCTTCTTTGGTACGCGATCTCAAGTCTTCGGGGTCAAGCTGACAATCAATCGGTTCTGAGAACAACTGCTGCTCGATGGCTCCTGTGTATCGGAACGCCCAAAAGCTTTGCAGAACAGCAACTCTGCTATGACCTTGGTTCACACAACACATGTAGAGAAATGTGATAAGCCGCTGCTCGATAATAATTCATTTAAACCGAGAAGAGACCTTTTGACCAATGTTGTGGAGCAGATGCTGTTTTGTTTGCCGGGTTATTAGTTGACGGCATCAGGCGGCACACGCGGCCGGCCCGTTTAAAAGACATCTGCCACGCGACCACGGAAACAATGGTCTCACTCAACTCTAATACTCATTCGGCACTCGACTCACAGTCAAATAGTAAACACGTACACCCGCACTCAAAGACACTCGGTCCATTCATCATCAGCTCTATCAGCAGCCCAAGACTT
>JAQGBJ010003269.1:0-13206 GCA_034698345.1 Sphaeridia pumilis
GGCGAAGCTTTTTTCTAAATCTTGTTCAACCTTGGGAGTTAAGGCCACTTTGTCCTTGCAGGATTCCAAAGCTCGTTGAAGTAGATCTTGGTGAACTTTTGTGAGCTCTTGGTCGTTCCACCAAGGCTTTGAAGTGAACTTGAGGTCCATTTCGGCTTTGTAGAATTTGTTGGCTTCCAGCATTCCGGCCATGTGTTGAAGGTTCTGCTCTCTGAGATGGTTTCTGAAGACATCCAAGCAGCCAGTTTTTTCAAAGTCCAGCAGTTTTTCCAGTTCGGTAGTTACTTCTTTTATGTATTCTCTGTCTTGAACTCGGACTTCCAGCCAGGACTTGAGTTTCTTCAAGACCTTTTCACGCTCGTTGTCTTGTCCCGTTTCCCATTCGACTTCAGTTCTAAGGCTTTGAGCCAGCTTGATCACGTTTTCGGAGTATTCATCGACCAGATTTTCCTTGATGACCTCAACTTCTGATTTCAGGACCTCCCAGCGGGATTCGTTGGCTTTGAAAGCTTCATCTTTGATCCCTTGAAGTTCTTGTTTGAACCGGTTGATTCTGGCGGTTTTTTCTTCGTCGGTCCAGTTCCACGAGGAGGTCAGAAGTGCTTCTTGTGCTTTGAGCTTCTTCAGGACATCCGTTTTGGTAGTCTCGTGCAATTTGGTCATTGCTTTTACAGAGACTGGGATTTTTTGGGCGAAAAAAGGGTTAGTTTCAGACTTGTAAAAGTTTATAAGTTGGAGGTATAATTTTGAGTCTTCGCTTTCAAACTTTTGGAATCTTGCTTGCAATGCAGTTTTGGCTTCTTTTTTGGCGATTGCAAGGCTTTTGAGAAAAGATTCCCAACAGACCTTTCTGCTGCCCTTGTCAAGTTGTTCAAACTGATATGCGGTTGCAGTGCTCTTGAGGTCTTTAAGTGTTTTCAAATGGACGTCTTCGAAGGAGCTAAAGTCCTTGACGTTTAGCATTTTTTGCTGGTACAACTTGACGAAAGTTAGTTTCAACTTTTTGATCACTTCTTCTACAAAATCCAAGTTAGACGGGATACAATTTTCCAAAATCTGGAAAGTCGTCCCGATTGCTTGATTGAGCATGTTCGATCGCCTTCCTGCTAATTCAAAAACTCTTCGCTGAAGCACTAACCTCAAAACACGAATTTCCTTTCCAGAATCAGTTTCAAGCAACGAGCACAACTGTAAATAGCTGAGAACTCGCTGGAAGTACCGAGTATCTTGTCGCTCCATTTGGTTTCTGATAGCCTGATGAACCCACAAAGGTGGTACAGGTGCAGATAATAATGAAAGAACGTCAAGGACAGCCATGCCATCTTGGGCTATCGCAGAATGTTCCGGAGTCCAGTCGAGCCACAGTTGCTGCATCGTCCTTATGAACTTTTCGCCTGGAGTCACTGGGCTGTCAATGAGATTAGTATATCGTTCTGACGCTTCTAGGTTTTCCAAATCCTGTAAAAACCCCTCGACAAAGTCATCGTTGTTTCCAAGCCGCTGATCAGCGGTCTCCTCGTCCTCAATCAGGTCACAAGCTACTTTGAGTGCCCAGGGAAAGTGTTCCATGTGAGAGGCCAAGTCATTGATGCTTTTCGCATGGGACATTCTTCCCATTGTAATCAGTCTGCGATGCACATAATCTGCTGATGCTTCTGGAACAAGTTTGGATACACGCAGAAACTTTGCCCCTCGTTTCGCTAAATTCGACCAACAATTAGCGTTTTGCGTGGTGATGAATATCACTGCCGATGAGCTTGAACTGATGCTCGCTGGAATGAAGTCCAGACCGGAACAAATGTTGGATTCACCCGTTTCGTTGGCTCCGTCAAGAACTATCCACGTGGGTTGTGACAACAGCTGATTGTACAAGACACTGATTTGGTGTTGCACTTCGGCGCGAGAATTCAATTCGCTCTTGAAACAGAGCATCGCCATGCACATGTCTTCCAATTGACGTACTAATAGATCTGCTGATTGTGCATTTAGCCATAGAATGTTTCTGGGTTCTGCTGCAGTTTTCACCAAGGTGGCCGGTGCAACAGTTGAGATGCAGATGTATTTCTTTAGTAACACTGTTTTCCCGGATTTGGGAAGGCCATAGATGACGAGTATTCGGGGTTGATTTGAAGAACTCGGGGTCTTATCGAGGAGATACGCACTGATTTCATCAATTATATTCGATTGATCAGCAAAGGGCTCAGGTATGTCCGTGAACTTCAGGTTGTAAGATCGAACACTGTTGTAAATTGAGTTTGATGTTGTTGCATCTTGACTTGCGGCTTTCTGTAGCCTTTTGAGTTGTTTCCCAGCGATGCTTTTGGAGAACACATCTTCCTGAGTTACATCTTCCAAACTTTCTTCATTTATGTACGTACTTGAAGATTCATTTTGGTGCTGGATTGACAAAGTAGGATTGATTAAAGGACATTCAAAACGTAAAAGATTATCAAAGAAAAAATTACTGTCAGACAGCTTTGGTCATCGAAACTGAAAAATGGAGCCAGCTTCGCAATAAAATCTTTCTTCTCCCAGAAATCTAGTTCTCCATCCCTGAGCTTCTTGCAAATGTTTCGGAAGCAGCTAGAAGTTTCCATCAAGTTCATACCGGACTCGTGCACGTAGAACAGAAATTTCAAAATAGACTCATCTGAAGGGAACAGCATCAAGTTCTCCAGTAGAGCCGGTAACAAAGTATGATGTTCTGTTTGTGGAGCGAGCTTTAACGAAAATTCCCAAAGAAACCACTGAAGGAAAAGAGGGGTTGAGGCGGAAGAATTTAGTTGGGTAAAAACTTGTTCTCGTACTTCATGACTCACTTGCAAACCTTTTCCGGTATTCAACAAGGATTCACGGCTGATGAGTACATCAATTATCTCTCGTACTGATTCTTCGGACACGGAAATAATCTTAGCCTTCCATGGGCACGGAGGTGTTTTTAAGCACAAGTTGATAATCAGTGAAGTTGGAACGCAGTTTGGGCTCAAAAGAGCTAAAACGTTCAGGATTGTAGGACTTATGGCGTCAAAGCTTCCTGGCGAAGCTGGATCCAGGGTCTCAACGTAATTCGAAAGCGTATGTTCAGCAGCAGTTTGTTTGTTGCACGATGGCGTTGGTTCTCCCCAAGGAACTTCAGCAGTTTTTTGGTCGACTCCTGGGTCTTCCATAACTTTGGTGAAGTCATCCATAGAATCCGGTGTAAGAGCTTCTTTGATGTATACCAATTAGTTTTTCATTTTTCTGTAATACAAAAAAATATTCAACAAAATTTCGCATACGTACCCAGTTTTCTCCAATTACATAAAAATCTTGAACTTACGATTGTTAAGTTAACTTGTGTGCATTGATGAATAATTGATCTTATGCTTCTTCCGAAGTGTGTTGTGTGTGGCCTTGAGATACTCAAAGTTTTGTGTCATCTAAATGCTAGGAGTTTATAGGCGTGTAAAGGCTAGTGTCTGGTAATCACAAAATTTCAGTTGATAGCAAACTTGAACAGAGGGCAAAAACAATTGCTGTCTAAACTTTATTAGAGCGATTTTATTTACTCCCAAACTTATCTCAAGTTTATCAACGAAATCAAGCAATGGGGTGCATGAGGTAAGAATCACGAATCACGTGATTCACATAGTTGTCACTGACATGAGTTTGTTTGTGTTGTTGGTAAATTTCTGGCCAAAGAGTCCGAAGGTTGAAGTCTATCCAAACCAAAAGATATCTGACGGAATTCAAGTCACAAGACATGTTATGATAGTTATGAACTATTCTGCTATACACTTCAAGATTCCTATGGATTATTTCCGGTTGAAGTAATTTTACGCTCACAGCATCCTTAACCAGCTGATGGATTTTAAGATGTGTAACATCCAAAACTCTCGAAGGAGTCGTGGTGGCAAGGCAAGAATCTCTCAAATAGTTGATTGCTCTTCTAACAGTATGTTTGTTGTCAACAAGACATAAAAAGTTGGCAATGGTGATAGGAACCTTTTTCCGCCTCAAAATGGCTATGAAACAAAGAACCCTTGCAGCAGAGGTTCTGCTGTCCTCGTCGCTCTCTTGAAGTCTACGCAGCGAACAATCCCAGATGCTTCGAAGTTCATGGAGCAGCTTCGCTTCAGGATCAAGGTCCGATCTCAAAAGCGATGAGGAGTTCTCTAGTGACTCGACCTCTTCCATATTTTGTAGGAGGTTCACAATACTGTATACATTCTCGAAGATTGGCGGAACGATGCTTGCAAGCCCGTTTTCTTCCTCGAGGACGTCACATGCACATTCGAGACCCTTAAGGTGACAGCCGAGTCTTTTGACCAGCAAAGCAGCGTCCGATTCGCTGCAGTCCAGCTTATGTAAGCGTCCAGTAACGTAGCTGATAGCCTCCGCTCTGGTGACTTCGTGAAGACCGATTACCTCAAACAGCACGTCGGGTAAGTTCCAAATGAGCGATTCTGTGGTGACGATAAAATGGAGGTTCCGCCGGTCAAAGTTTTTGGGAAGTATCTCCTGCAGATTACTTTGTGATTCTGGGTTGTGAAAGACAATCAGTGAAGGGTACCGGCTGAGTCGAGTAAACATGCTTTTCAAGGCTTCCTGTTTGTTAGTTCCATCATCAATGACCGGGAGCTTAAGCTGGCTAAGTAGAACATTCAATTGACGGCACAAGGTAATTTCATCGGAACAATCAATCCATATCAGGTTTTCGTAAACGTGGCTTTGGCTGGACCGGTGATTGCGGACGTATTGCCTCACAAGTGTTTTCTTTCCAGTTCCAGGCATGCCGGCGATAACGACAACTTTAGGTCTTGCGTTATCTGCGTTATGAAGAGCATTGTGGATTTCTTGTATGAGTCCCTCCCGGTTGATGCGGTAAGGCTCGGAGTTTGAAATAACTTTGGGTAAGCACAAGTCGAAATTGTGTTCTTTCACCAGACCTGGGGCCTATAGACGTAAAGGTTCGGCGTTAGGTGTCAGTTTTCAATTGTAAATATAGCTCAAAATGTTCGTTAGTATCACCATGTTGGGCAATGGCAAAAGATTTTGAAATCCGTTGTTCTGTGGAGCAAGATTGCAGTTTAGTGATTGGAATCAATGTGAAAATGTGCAGTGTACTTGAAAGACGTTTACGTCTTGAGAGCTTTCTGCAGGTGGATCCAGAAACTCATGGAAGATTCTTGCTGGAGTTGGTCTTCCAGTACCCTCAAAGCAGACACTTAAGTCAGGCAGTTTTTTCTGAACCAATAATCGGTCCGACGCTACAAGAGCATCCATAAACACGACAGCTCGTTTCAGTTTTTGCTCTTCAGGAATAGCAACCTGCAATAAAAACAGTATTGAGCTGACTACCGTCTGTTGAACAAAAAATAGATGAGGGCAAGTTTTTGTAGAAGAATTTGGCCTCACGATTTTCTGGTACTCGTAATCGCTGAGAACGTTTCTCGAACGCAAGTGTACAAGCAACAAGTCGTCCAGATTTAAAGTTACCAACAATGTTCCAGAATTTTCTCCTATGTAGCTTTTCCATTGATTCAGCGTATCCATTGCACTACAACTATTACTGCGGCTTTAATTAGCAACACTTGCTTTGGGTTGGTTTTGAATGATCAAGTGAGTTCACATGAGTTCCACACTTAAAAGTTGCTTTGGTTTATAGTTTTTTGTAATGTAGTCTAGTTTCTTGTGGATTCATGAGCTGCGAGTGATAGCTAGTTTTGTAGTGTGATGCATGCCAGAAGATTAGATTGTGAAAATCTGAAAGGATAGTTTGGACCTTGCTCAAACACATATCAGGCAAGAGATTGGAAAATTGCAAAAAGAAGGTCATTTTAGAACACAGTATCTGCTATTTTGTTACTGGAGGTCTGTCGGTATCGACAGCTTCCATTTGTTTTCAAGAGTTATAGAAACAATTGCGAGTTCGTTTGTCTGCAAGTTTCAACTCATATAGCACCGCACGATTCTCCAACATTTAAAATTATTTGAATTTGGCTTGAGCATGTTCGGTTTTTCTTTTATGGTTTCTCAAATAAAATGACCATTGAGTTCTGTTCCGAATTAAGCATTGAAGGTAATGCGGGGATGAACTGAATTAGAATTTTTGCCAAACAAAGGACTAGTTTTTCAGGTTTTACTTGGAGACTTTCAAACTACAAATAAACAACTGAATCTTTCAATCTCCCCGCTCACTCTTTTTTAGTGCGATCCTGAGGCTCTCCAGTTGGAGTTTCATAGGCTTCACGTCTGGAGTTCCGAGGCGTTCCTTGGCGTTCTCTAATACGTCGTTCCAGCTTGCTTGGCCACCAAATGATGGATGAGGGTAGTTTCTTCTAGAAAGAGCTTTTAAAACTGTTTAATCAGCTTTCCTGTTTCGGCCGTTTCATCCTTGATTGTTTCTGCGGTTTGCTGGTGTTCAAGTTTCCTAGGGAAAGAAGTAGCAGCGCCACAGTGGGCGCCGCCATCTTTAGCTCCCTGTTTACTGCTCCGATCCAAATTCGCACCTATTCGACCATTAGTTGAAGTTTCTCTTAAACGTCTGATTTTTCGACGAACGGGTTCCTAAAATTATATAGTAGTTAAAATTTATATTACTTTAGCAATGATGCTACCAGTTTTTTTCAATTCCGTTTTGTGTAAACTCAAACAATCACGAGGAAAAATGTGGAGTAGATGCAGAGTCAAGGTGCAAACTGTAAATGATATGTATTATCTTGCGATTATTACTGCTATCAAGTTTTGTAAATGCATTTTTAGCTATTCTGTGTATATTTACGAAATAACGGGTAACACCATTGATGTGAGATTGTAATCGGCAAAATTTAGTTGAAATAAAGACCCTATTTGTTAGAAAAAAAAATTCTGTGTATAATGTTGATGAACGCTTTCGAATGTGTACAAGTGCTGAGAGGCTTTTGCACGTTTTGAAAGTTCTATGCTGTTCACCTGTTGGATTTCAATAGTCAACGGTTCTCACTAGTCAGTACCAGTTCCAAGAAGTTGAAACAAAGTTGCAGTAGTTGCTTTTTCCGCTACATCCCCACCAAAAACCGAGGGAATCTCCCTCATGCACATTCAGCAGGAATATCTGGTCTTTTTAGGATTTTTTTCTAATTTAAAACACATATGGTATATAAGATTGTTTGAAACGCTTCGGAAACCGTGTCGTGTCTACTAAATGTATCCAAAATTTAATCTTCACTCTCCTTGTTCACTGCTTCGATCCATATCTGCACCTCTTTGATCATGAGTTGAAGCTTCTCCAGGCTGACGTCTTGATTTTCTAAAATTCCCTTGGCTTTCTCCAACGTCATACCAGCTTGTTTGGCCACCATATGGTGGACGGGCGAAGTTTCGTCATGAAGGCCTTCTTCCAACTGCTCGATGAGTTCGGTTAGTTTGGTCAAGTCTTGCTGCTTTGTTTCTGCATTTTGCTGATAACTGCGTCTTGTTGCAGAGGCAATACTGACGCCGCTGTAAGTAATTGTTCTTCGTCCAGCGTCTCGCACAGCAAGGCTGTCTTGTTCATACAAGATGTTTTGAAAAACCATGGACCTTGTTTTGATAGCCTCCAAGTCGTCCTGTAATTTTGGTGGCTCAAGCTGTTTCTCCTGCGCCAAAGCGGCTTCATATTCTGAATGAGCTACAGCTTTGGAATATATATTTGGTTCTGGAAGCAGGGCGAGTCGTATGGCGGCGGTGATGCGTTCGAAATGCAAGGAACGAAGTTGACCTTCAACAGTTACAGTGGCTGGAAGCAAGTTGTGTCTGGTCAGAAAGTAGTCTTTGACTTGGATGAAATAGTTTGTGATGACCTCGTTTTGGCATTCTTGTAATGGAACTGAATTTCGGTGTTCGATCTCAGGCGTAGACCACAAGCGTTTTTCATAAAATTTGGCAAAGCGTGCATCCGAAATGTACAGTTGCTGGTACTTGAGCCAGAATCGAAGGCTAATTAGATCCACGTCGTCAGCAAAGACCTTCGCCTTCAATGCTACCAACTGGCCATCCTTCAGAATCACAGTGAGTTCACCTTTGTCTGCAAGGACTTCGGAAGCTCGGTCGCAGGAGGAACTGGAGCATTTGAGCATTTTGGCGAATGCGAATCTTCTAAGCATTTCCTTGACGTGGGCGTGTTCATTGTGATTAGTTATGATTGCTTCGGCTTTCTTTAAAGCTGCTAAACGGCAAGAGTTGGCGTGGCTCTTCAAGTCAGCCATTGAAGTAAATTCGCGTTTTTGGACGAACATGCGGTCGAACTCGAGCTGGCAGGCTGCAAATGCTGGTTTTGTGGCTTTCCGAGTTAGTGTAAGGTTGCTAGCGTTTCTAAGACTAATGGGCTTGGCGTCTTCTTCCATTTGGGTTTTCACATTTTCGTATTGTGGTTTCCAGAGCCAATCGTGTTTGTAATCATCCAGTTGACGGAGTACAGCGCCGACTACGGATTTCTGGTAGGTCAGTATTTCAACTTGGTTGAAGATTCTCTTGGTAGTAACTTCGTGCATTGTTGCGTGGTACGCCTCTAAAGCTGATTTACACAGGGTTTCCACCAGTAGCTGCTCGGCTTTGATTATAGCCCAGTTTTTGCCACAGATAGAGGACAGGATGCTGTTCATAACTTGTTGGGCGAAGTTGAACATGTGGGCGTCGTTCTTTTCCAGCTCCTTCGTTCGGGTTTCGAATGACATTTTTACTTCTTTGGCGAAAGCGTCAAGATGGTCTTTATCCAGGTACGAGCGGGATCCAAAGAACTTGTTCATAGTCTTGTGGCCCGAGGAGAAGAAGAGGCAGCAGTCTCGCAACACATTGTCGCATTTTGCCAAAACTTGAGACGAAGGGGCCAAGACTTCCCAACTCTGCTTCCATTCCAGGACTTTTTGGAATGCGTATGCTTGAGAGGTATCACGTTGGGCAGAAGCGGCAATTGTTTTGAATTCAGTAATTATGCGTATAGCCAGTTCCTTAAAGGAGGCTCTGATCTGCTGGTCCAAAACTTGCGGAGCTGACTTCGGAGGAACAATGGCCACAGGTTCAGAGGGCGAATGTTTCTGCCAAGCTTTTTGTCCACCTGGAGTATCATTATCATCATCATTCAAAATGGGTGGTGTAGGAGTCACGAGAGTTCCTGATCCAGCAGGTCCTTTGAAAGTTGAATTTGATTAAGAACATGAAATCAAAGTAACGTCGAAACCATTCCATATTTTTGAATACCTTCTTGTTCCAACTCTGATGGATCTTGGAATTCTCTTCTGGAATCTTCAGACCCAGGTGAGAGGAGACGTTTTTCAGCAGGAAATGAGTATGATGCGTTGATGCTGGATGTCCCCTGCTCCGGAATTTCAACCGACTTCGGATTGATCAAGGAGTCTTTTGGTACGTTCTGGAACTTTGATCCTCCTTGATGAACGTCGTAAATTCTCAAAACCTCTGGATGAATTGCTTCCTCAGCAAGTTTGATTTGTTTGCCTTTTGAAGTTAATAAACGGTTAGAACAACTTGCTGCTGCAAATTTCTGTGGCATTCTTTCGTATCGAAGTACCTTGTGATTCAGAATCCATTTGAACTGCAATTGTGTTGTCTGTTTGCGAGAGACTGTACTTCGGACGATCCCCGGTTGCAAGCTTGCAGCCGGGCTGTTCAACTGTTGCCACAGCAAAGTCCCCAAAAGGTTTGTTTTTGGGATAACCGTTGTTCTCCGCAACTTCTATTGCCTGACTAAGCTCTCCGTTATTATCTATACCATGACTTCCTCCAACACTAACTGGATTGACCCCAGTAACAATCTTTTCAAAAGCGTCACCCACGCCCGAACTTGTGATGAGCATTTTTCGAAAATCTGTGCTACGTAAAGAGCGCAAAATGTGGTGATAAATACCCTTATTGGCTTGACTTGACTTTGCTTGATCGCAGTACATTCGGAAAGGCAAATCAAACTGAACGGATACAGGCAACGCAGTCTTTGGAAGTAAACCGAATAAAGCCTCTAGAAGCTCTCCAACTTTCTTCCGTTCCGGAGCACCGTACCGGCGGTACACGTAATTTAAGAAGTCTTCATGCAGGACGTCAACATGAAACGGACTGATGAGCTCCCATTCGGGATATCCAGTTAAGCTTATTGAAGTCTTCACAATGTCACTCCTGTCGTAGTTCATGTTCACTAGCCCGTTCTGGAAGAAATTCAAAATAAACACAACGCCGCAACATGGAGCTCAGGTTACTTGAACGCTTACACTCACCTCTAGAGTATGCCGAGAGAAAGTAAATATTATAATGTTGGACATACGGTAACACACTTCCATCAACCTATTGTACCCAATCGAACCTTGTTCATTCTCATTGGTAGCAAAAACGTCTAAACAAATCAGAAAGATGACGTCAGAACCCCTCTTCTTCGGATGGTCGTTGAACATCAAACTTATTCCGCAAATATCCACGTTTGAAGTTTCTCGAGTGGGAAATAAGATGGAGTTAAACTTTTTGTTCCAGTGGCGGAGAAGCCGGTTCAGGGCTTCCGTCTTTCCAGATTTCGGACCGCCGACGGCAGTTGCAAAAACAAGTTGGGAATTTGGCCCGCAAGAATCAACAATTGTTGAAACTGCGTTTTGGAGGTTTATTTCTATTTTGCCGCTGGTTTTGCAGTACTGAACACAAGCTTCAAAAAGACAAGATTGTTCATTTCTCTGAGAGCGCTTGAGTTGCAGTCCGCACATGGGAGCATCTTTCAAAGGCATCTGCAAATCATATAAAGTTTTTACATACTACGTCATTTCTGCATGGTTACAATGGTAGCTTACCACGGGTCTCAGTGCATGCATTGATACATGTGTGGTTCTTCACTTCAGATCATTGATGATATCGCCAACAATTTGAAAAATTACTACGAGCCAAGTTAATCAACGGGAACCTGGTTGACCTGATGAAAAGAGTTTGATGAAAGAGGTATGACCAACAACAGAGAGTTTGGAAAATTTAAACTTACTGCAATTGTCGATATTGATATGCGTCCTCCTGTCCGTGCTGAAAAAGTTGAATTAGAATTTAGCTCTGAAAAGATTACTCCAAAAAGAACAAAACTCCAAATGCTCCTGGTGTATATTCAACAAAAGCTACCTTTATCAACCTTGTGTTGTTTTCTGATAAGGTATTCGATGGAACTCGTATCTATTCCAGCGTTTATTGAGCATAGTCAGAAAATTGCCTTGCAACCTTTATCATCAGGTTTAGCATTGTCGACTATGTATATATCCGGACAACCATTTGAACATTGGAACTCGTGAGCCAAACTTCCAATGAAGCAACATTTCAAACCATGCTGAAATTTCGGCCGTTTGGTGTTTCGTATCCCGACTAGTAAAGGAATTTCGTGTTTCACGCCTACCCCTTTAATCCGTATTGATGACCACCTAGAATGACGAAGCCAAACAGCTACGGGTTGATACATTCTGTTCTGACTGAACTGAAACTGGAAAGCTACATGGATAAGTTTTTGGGTAGCGACAAGAGCCTCTACTTCAATTTCCCAGGCATTTATTTCAAACTCAAGCCCGTTTTTTACATTAATGATTATGAAACTTGCAGCTCGAAACGTCACCGATGATGACTTGCTGGAAGGAAATGCTGCTGAAAATCAAATACGTATCAAGGCGATCATCCCAAACATTGAACATCGGACCAAGTTTACTAAGGAGATCGAAGCCACAGCCAAACGTGGGAGTCTCCTTCAGCAAGAGCCAGGAGCTGCAACAAAAAACAGAGGGGTAAAATAGTTGGAATAAATTTGAACAACATGATTCTCCATGCATGACATAATTTTTAAACCTTAGTCCGCAGATGTTAATTCTCACTACAACTTCCAAGCCGAATCCAAATCTGTTCCTCTCCCTGTCTTCCAAGCCATTGCAAAAAATTTAGGCTACGAAGTTAGATCCAAACGACTAGTTACCCGCAAACTTCACGAAGACGCAATACGCCAGTTTGACGAAAAAGTGAAAAATAAACTCCGACTTTCACCGTGGCATTATCTTGGCCATGAAGCTCTTCAAAGTCACTTGAGTGAAGCTGCTAGAGATGCAATGTCCTTCTTTGAGGGCATCTTTCAAGACCAACATCAAAGTCCAGACCTGCTTACGAAGGAAAGAAAACACTTGCAAAGTTTGATAGAGGATCGGAAGAGTCACTTTATTGAAATCAGCGAAAGAACCAGAAAGAAGCTTTTGGGGCCCAAAACCGACTGTGAAACTTCAAACTTCAGTGAGGAAACTGAGATTGCGACTCCGAGGATGACTGTTCTGAACCTCACGGCTGAAGCTGACAATGTTGAAACAGCTCAGGCCGCGGACACAGATGCCGAAAGCGAAGCAATAAGTCAATCAGATTTCTCCCACATGCTGGAAAACCTCAAAATTTCTGATCCTGAAGAAGCAGATGAAAAGTCCAATTACCGAGAAGAAGAGCTACTTGGAATAAAGACAGAAGTGGTCAGCAACTATATCCAAGAAACCCAATCACTGATGACCTCAGACATGCCCCTCAACAAAATAGTTTTAGAAGCCAAGCATCAATCCTGCAGAAACGAAGCTGTAAAAATGGCTCATCAAAAGCTGAGACGGTTAAGCATAGGCCACAATCGAACCGAAGTCATCCAGTCCATTGAAGAAGCTATCGAGGAGAAATATCAAGCAATTGTAGCCACAAATTCTGCAAAGTGGAAGCAGTTGGAGCATGCATTGGACTTGAAATCTGAAACGATTTTGCAAGCATACAGAGCGGAAATGAATGCGATTGTTGAAAACTTGGTTGACAAAAGAGACTTTGAAGCAGCTGAGAAGCCCCTGAAAGACACTGCTTTGGACGACTTCGAAAAGGAACTTCACTCGAGGACTAACGACTCGGCGTTCATTGCTACAATGGAAGAGGCCATGCTTTCCAGGTTGAAGACCGAAAGGAAAGGCTATAGGAATGGCTTCCTTGTACGCCTTAAGACGGACGCAGTGTACGTAGAAATCGCACTCCTGAAATCTATGGAGACATACAAGGAAGAAATGGAAAAAGGATTTATCAGCAAAGCTTGGTTGGAGCCTCAAGACCTGAGGCAACTCCACAACGAAATCAGCACCAAGGCCATTCAATCAACATTGGAAACCCTAACGAGCACCCTTTCGCCGGTTCAACGAAAACAGCTCGAAGACGCTTTTGAACACATGTACCTCAAATACAAGG
>JAQGBJ010003270.1:0-13206 GCA_034698345.1 Sphaeridia pumilis
ACTCATCTTGCTTACGTCAAGAATCGCAATGAGCGTCGATACTGAGAAACCTGCAAAACCTGATTTCTAGCGGGATTTTGTTAATATCAAGCAGTTTAACGCAGGAAGCTTGAAGATATGTATATATGCCAACATTCGAGGCGTTCAGGTGTTAAGGCTAGTTTTTCGATCAGATCGACAGGACCATGTATGCAGGTTAAATACAAAATCAAGACACCAAATTGGCCGCCATGACGTTTAACCTTGAAAGTCGACCTTCCATATCAACTTCAAAGGTTGCGGTCCGATTTCGGGGTGTCTTTGTAATGCAATTCGATTTTTATAGATTTACGTAGGCGAGAGAGGAGGTTGCTGAGTTACTAAAAAGTTGCACAAAAGGAATCGCTAATGGCTAATGGATAATTGGGTCAGATTTCTTGAATTGGATACGAATCTTTGATGGCATTGCATGTCTCGTACATATCGATGAGGTCAGCAGATCTGATCAAGCAGTGTGTTTGGCTCAAGTCTCCATTTTGAAGGTCATGTCACCAGGTAGGACCAGAACATCAGCTAATGGAGGTGAGGGTAAGTGCAGGAAGAAAGCAAGTGGAACTTGTTCCACATTTTTGTTGAAGTTGTTTTGCTGGATTCGGGGGTATTTTGGAAGTTCAATCGACAGTATGGTGCAATGCTGATCACAGCTGAAATAGTAAGTGATTGGAGTGAAAGACAATGCTGACACAGCAAAGCTACAAAATACGTAACATTTACATTCTAAAGGTAAAAAACATGGGGGACGAGACGAAAACAGAAAATGTTTACGTCATTAGTGAAAACTGGCGATGGCGATTAATCTTAGAAAAATAAAAAAAACGTTCAAGTTACTACAACAATATGATCAAGGCCGGGGTCATGAATAAAGGAACGAGCTGAATTTAATACGAACGTTTGACATAAACAGAGTTTTTTACTACGAGGAACTGAGCGAACAAAGGGTTAAGTAATCAAAACAACAGAAGAGCTTTGGTTTCTCCAGAACACGACAAATACTGAATACTGTTGAAGGGATAGTGGTAAAGGTTTCGTAAAAAATATGTGCACAAGCTTCATAGGAGCTGAAACGCCTGGAGAATTCGACTTGGGTTTGGCTCCACAAAGAAGTCCAAAGGGAATTCCTGCTTGCAGTTCTACCTGTTGTAAACCACATTAAGGCTGAAATGTTTTTACAGAAACTGGTATTGACGACGACAGCCGCAATCCGCAACGCTCTTTTGGGCCTGTGTCCATGTCAATCAAATACGCGGAAAAGCCTGAACTTGGTTGCCACTAAAACCTCAAATCCGGCAGCGACCTTACCTTCTCCTCGCCTGCCATGTTGCGCTGCGGAAACCTAAACCACAATGATTGCAGTTTCCATTAAGGTATTGACGATTGGTTTCAAGAACCGATTTCTGTTCACTATAATGGCTAATTCTCCCTTTGAATTATCGATTTTTGGATATCGGGCGGCATAAGGCGAAAACTTCACAATTACGTTTTCTAGGTCCACTTGTGTCGTAAAACTCTTGTTCGGATACCTTTGCTCCTGCTATTCTTGTGTGTTTCTGAGATGAAAAATCCAAAATGAATTTTATTTTTGCTGGCAAAGGGTATCTCTTCCAGAATCCCTGCGATCAAAAATGGCACCAATATATGTAAGTGACAAATGCAATTTAAGGTTCCCAGTTCAAACGAAAGTACTTTTAAAACATGCTGTCGGCAAGCTTTTAGTGTGCTGACATGTTGTTGGCTGTCATGTGCATAAATTCACCTTGAAAGGTGCACATTGTAAGGAAAATATTATTAATGGTAGCAGCAAAGCTATTCAATGACGCAGGTTGGCCAATTCTTTCGAAGTCTTCTTCTACAAAATGGAACTTGTAAATAATGCTGTTTGGTGCAAATTGTTTTGGGATTCCGTCCAAAAATCCTGGGGAAGCTTTCTGTGAATTTTGTGAGTTGTGTTGTATCCCCAAAGCCAACCGTTTCAGACAGACATTTGAAAATTTTAGATTCAACACTTGTCACCACCTCAAAGCCCATGCGGGTAAGTTAAAGCCACACTTGACCCGTCCAATCGATTATTATTTCAGCTTTTGTCATCTCCTGTTAATGGATTTGTTGTCTTTTCTGAAAGACGTACTCATGTTTTGTGCACACATGTCCGCTGTGAAGACCTTGCAATTTGTCCCCTGTCAGTAAGTATGAGACTGACACTTTCGAGGTAACAAGTTCAGGCTCAGGCTACTGCTGCCTTGCTGAAACAACGCCAAAAAAACGGAATGCCTTGCGGTGGTGGTTGCGTGGGTGGCAAAAGAAAGAAGCTTTCCTAAGTCCAGGTACAGCAGCCAAACTCATAGAAAAATCTTGTTCGAGGGTGAAAAGATAGAGGCAGAAAGGAATGAGTCGCTCGTGTGTTTAAAGGATTTGGGACGGGAAAGTGGGGAAAGTTGTCCAAGGGAAGTATACATTTTAGTTAGACGAGTGTTAAGGGAAAGAGCCAGGGAAAGTGTCTGTATATATGTTGCTTGTGACTACTGCTGAAAAAGCTGAGGGTTTATTTTACCAACACACGATACAAGAATCCCTCTTTCCACGTATAAATCCCTATACGGGTGAAAATGCCCGCAGTTGACAACTGGTGGGCTTTCTCTTCGCATCAGAAACAGCAAAACTCTAAAAAAAGTGCGTCCACGTCTGAACACTATATATAACTGCTGTTGCAGATCCTCAATTGGCTCACGGGGGATTTTAGCTTCTTACTTCGTTTAACTTGACGCTTACCAAAGTCAATTTCCAAGAAATTCTACGCATTTTTGTGGAAACGGGGAATGTGATTCGAGTTCTGGAAACTTTGAAAAAACTTTTTGGTGCTGCTACTTGTTGAACAGTGAGAGAAATTGATTGATAAAAAAGCAAGGTAAGTAAATAACTTCAATTTTCATGCTCCAGTAAAATATTTTTGTTTAATTCTATTTTATATAGAGTTGTTAGAATTTTGCAAGGTTTTGGCACAAATTTTTTTTGTCGCATTCAACCCCATTTAGTACTTGCTATGGCAGCTAGATTTTGAAACATGCTGCCCACACTCTGACACGCTTCAAAAACGTTAAAATTTTACGATCCAGTTTTAACCCAGCCTGTCAACGTAAATGACGGATTCACGTGGAAAGTAGGCGCTTTTTAGAGCCTTCTCATTAACTCGTCAACTTTTCCCCGCCATGTTCACCTTGTTATTAAAAATTGTATACGTTTGAAAGCATTCAAAAATCACTCGGTCACCAGAACAAGTATTTTTATAGCTGACACGCAATTTGCAGAAGGCCAACAACTTTTTAATATTTTTGGCCCTTGTATTTTGTACAGTTGATTCGATCCTTTATGACGTATTTGGATTGCGTGTCCAGTTGGCAAGAATATATATGAGGTGTGTGTGGCCGTCACCAGTCACCGCCAATGTTAGTTTAAGCGCCAGTTGTTAGTACAAGTTTCATTTTTATGATTGATGTAATGCATTAGCTTCCCTGAATGAAGTTTGAAGCAAATATATACCATGCCCATTCCAAATTATGTTGATTGCAAGGTTCCAAAGTGACTATTGCGGTTCGGGGACTTTGTGGTCACCGCACAAACATAACATGGAATAGATGATATGCAACAGGGTGTGCGCGAAATTCCAAAAAGTAACCCAAAACTCTTCGAGAACGTCCAATGGCTTCATACAAAATGAAAATGGCGTCTCATATTGCCTTTATGGCCCAAAGAAGCATTTCGTCAGATTAAGAACAGGAAATGGAAGGACGACACACTTTTGTGGTATAATGCCCATATCTTGGTGAATTAAGGAAAACATGGATCTCCACGTGCCTATTTTTTGGCATTTGTGGAACTTGATACCATAGAGCTCGCGAGCTTACAGAATCGTAAAGTTTCGACGAAATGATCACATCATAATTATATGATTTCAGCTGTAAGACTATACATTTCTAAAGTAAGTGAGAGAGAAAACACACATTTTCCAAATGAGTCTCTTGTCGGTACTGGGAGTGTCTGAAAGCATGACTTATGCCGATTGAATATGTGTTTCAATGGTTTTTTTGGGGCCATCAACAAATTGGAGTATTCAATGGATTAAAGTACAGAATAAGTAGGTGAGAAATGCTGCAAAATGTGACATTTAAATGTTAACTCTAGCAGTTGGACCGATAGAGAGGTCGAAGGTCAAAATGTAAGGTCCCACTGAGGTACTTTTGTAGCTCTGAATTTAAAAGCTTTAAATGAAAAGGAAAGTTGTATATATATCTACACAACTTTATAAAAGCTCCCGATGAAAAACCAATGTTATCCGCAATTTGGCGAAAGAGACTAATTTCACACACAGTATCAATGTCGCTCTAAACATAATTGATGACACTTTTACCTGATGCAGCTTCTCTCGCCAGTGCTTTTATTTATTTTCTTTTACCTGGTTCTTTTGTAAACAAGGTCACGTATAACACGAGGCGGTTTTGTGCTTGTAAAATTGAGATACCCACATTTGGTGAACGTTACATAAGCTAATTTTTTCAAGTTACATAAAATCAGATGTAATTAATACTTCTTTGAAATTTTCATCTCTAGTTTTTGTTTCAGAACTTAATGGCTTGGGGTAATTAATAGTTGAAGTGGTGAAACGTGTGTTACGTTCACATTTTTCCAGTTACATTTACCTAACTTCCATGTTAACGACGTAGAAATGGTTACATCAGCGTTGATAAAGTTTGAACGAGGTTAGGTATCAATTTCATCAAATCTCAGTTCCTCAACTGCCTACCTGGCTGACAGAAGATGAAAACAGAGCTGATAATGGAATTCCTTTGTGGACGTCTTTGATGACATGGTTTCCCAGGTAGTTAATGCGTGGCGTGTTTTTGCAATGGCTCTGCTGCCCCTTGGCTTTCAGTTCGATAGTTCGATTAACCTTTGGATGGCGGAACTGAGGCTGGTTGATGGATATAACACAATAAAACCACATCAAATGGGAAGAAAGCATGAGATGATGAGCTGGTGACTCATTCATGTCATCCAGGAAGATGGAGAAAGGGAGGAAAGCGGATTTGTTTCCTTTGTAATAATGGCCTGGAAATTCTTTCGCCAACCAACCTAGATTTTAGCAAAAGTAATTACCCGGCTTGATGATATAAATTAATGAGTGGTTTTCCCGTTGTTACGACGACAGACAGACAGAGCCAAGGTATATAATTGTTTTGAACAAGAAAGAATTTTTCGTGGTCTGGTCTGCAAATGTGAATCAAAGGTGCTTTGATCTTATGAGCGTTTTTTAGACGATTGTCCGACGGGGTCTTCAGCGAGTATTACGTCAATGGCAGTGGTGGCGCCCTATGGCTATCAAGAATTTCACCTGGTTTTATTATTATTATTATCATCAAAAGCCATGAGTCACCACAAAACATTAGTTGCACAATACCCGCGGATCTTGTACTACATATTTCCATGTTCCCGTCCGTGTAATGTTTTTATTGCCATGAACGGAGCCACGGTGTTTCGCTTATTATTACGGACATTAGATACTTGCAAAGCTAGGAGCGGCAGCGCTATTTGCTATTTCCCGCTCCGAGTAATTTCGAATCCCGAAGGGATGACGCTTCTTGAGCCTTTGAGCTTCTAGCTTGCATGGTCAGGAAGCGTTTGATACATATAAAAGCAAATATAAAATACATGTAGGTTCTGAAATGAGTACAAATGGCACAGCCGCAGGCAGTGGCTTTATTGCGTGAGGTGACGTTATATTATTTGCTCTGCATGTATCGATCTCGCAAATAGTTTGATTTTTGCAAAGTGGAAACTTGTTGGAATCGCACTTGAAAAAAGACATCAGAATGAGCAACATGGAAAATATCTTTGTCTCTTCAGTGGCTGGCGGCTGGAGGGAACGAGCAAGTTTTGGTGAAACCGGATTCCACCTTTGAACTTTTGCATAGAAAATGAAAGTGAACCAAAGGCCATTCGATTTCGACTTGTGTACCTTTTGCCGCCAAATTCACATTTGATCGAAACCCCGGTAACTTGGAAAGACAGACCAGAACATGTTGCGGCTGGCGGTTGTCAGCTTGAATCAAACGAGTGTGAGTTTGAAGTAGTCGAAAAGGTTGCAAGTCTTGTTCAAAAACACAGAGACTGTGTTGTATATAAAATGGGTTCGGGGAAGCCGAATTTAGGTTGCATGTGGATGGCATTCGAAAATGCTATTACTGATAAAGGCGCGACGGAAACGAACCACACGAGATGCGATTTGACAGCCAGTCGTATCTAAATGAACTATTGCGGATCTCCAATTCCTGATTCGTGGACGACCAAACAAAAGTAAGGGCATTTTCGCATGACCTGGTGAAGAACGTGATGTAAACATTGCGGAATCCGTTGAAATATGTCACCACCATTAGCATTTGGACATGTGACTTCTTTGTAGGTATTGTCTTGCGTGTAGATCTAACAAACAATAAATTTGACCTATGCCCTTTGGCAAAATTTTGTAGTACGTGGCTGCATTTAAAACCAATAAAATTTCATTGAAGCTACAAAATATACTGAAGAGTATGATGACGTTGTGCCATATTTTTTATTCCCGGTTATTGTACGGACGGAGGTACATATTTTAGCCGAGTTTATAACAATTTGCTTGACATGTTGGAAAAACTTTTGTATCGTCTCTTCTTGACAACTTTCTTCCGGCCCGACAGCTATAGTGAAGTTTAAAAGTGGCAAAAGGTCGTATTTGACAAAGACTTCTTCTTTCTTTCCTCGCCTGGCCTGAACAACACGTTGGGGCGAAATAAATTTTAACTTATTTCCGGTCCTAATGGAGCAAGAAGCTCGGAAATAGGAATAATATTTTTCTTCTATTACCCGCGCCATCCTCATGGTCGACTTCCGTTTCGTAAGTGGGTTTCATGTGACATGTGCCGCCTTTTGGCATTTTGACAAAGAAGAGTAGGTTTGACCCAGGGAATAAAAGGCGTACTACGGTAACTGTACCTGGACCTGTGCAAAAATAAACGATTATGACGTCTTGAAACTGCAACCACCAAACTAAACGGGGGCCGATCTGGAAGTTCAAGTTTGCTGGTGGTGGATTGAAGCTCAAGTTTGTTTTCAATGGCAGGCTTTATGAGGCTAAAGCTCGTTTCGGTTGACGTCAAAACAAGGAAAAGGATGTAGCGGAGACACGTTCGGAATGAGCAAATAGCAAGTTCATAAGTACTTGGAGTCATTAGTCGTATGTCGGCAGAGCGTAGGACCAATTTGTCAGATAATCCGTTTCAAGCTGTTCATTAATTGTCTTGGAGAAAGTTTTGGGCTGACGTCTTTTTCAACGGTACATGATGGCTGATAGGTTATGTATCTAGCATTAGCAATGGCTATAACGTTTTGTTCAATGGTTAACTAACCAAAAGTAGCAGTATTCGGGCTTCTTGAGCCAAGCAGGCATAATAAAATTGGCTACGGTTTCTGGCTCAACTTCGAAGAGCGTCAGTGCCAGAGAACGTTTCACACAAAACCTCAAGATTCTTAAGGCCTTCCAAGTTTATTTGAAATTCTGAAGTGTGTCAACGTACTGGCTTGGGAGCAAGTTTAAAATTCTGAACAAATTTTGACCAGTGGTACCATCTGCAGTAAAGTGTTTTTCAATCTGGAATAAGGCATAAAAATTTAAAGTAGGACAGCTTCTGCTAAAATTACTAAACCTGACCTACTGCATACACAGCCTTGATGAAAGTTAAAGTTTGTTGATCACGTTTCATAAACAGAACAAGTAGTTAGCTATCTCCATCTTCTTGCAAAACATTCCAAAGCCTGCACAAATCTCATCGGCTGAAAAACAGCGGCGATAAGGAACCTTTGTTTAAAAAAGCTTGAGCTAAATAAACTAACGGGAATATTGTACTACGGGTTGGATGAATAAGTCAAGTCTGATTAGAGTGTGAAATGTGAAACATATGCCAATCAGCTTTATCAGATAAACCATGCTTGAGTCACTTTCTTGTTTCTCAATAAGAGTTTGAACTTTGCTTCAAATTCATGAACGAGGTCATTTCCTCAACTTTTCGTTAGCTCATCATTAGTCTTCATCGAGAAATTCATTTGTCTTCATTGGATTCCAGGCTTGACCGATTCAGCTACAAAGTACAAAGTATAGTTTCTGAATTTTAGATAATTTTTGCTGAATTTCAATGACGTCAATCTCCCACTTGGCGAAATCATACAAGACTCATTCATAACGCTCAGCTCAAGCACAGCTCAAATTTTACAACGAAAAGAACGAAATTGTCACCCGTTTCTAATCTGGTTACGTCCACTTGGGCAAACACTTCTCGATCGTTTCATATCAAATAAAATATTCCGTCGTTACCAACCAACTATCACATATGACACTATCATGTATCTAAAGCATGCATATCTTTTACATGTCGCTCCCCACCCACATTATCCATGTCACTTTTGTACGTCATCCAACATATACAAATATGTATATATATATATATCGACTAACGGTATGTCCGCTATCTCTCTTTACTTGATGACAAAATTCTAAGAGCCGCAACAAACAAAGTATTTATTGCTTTTTTAGTTCAAAGAAATATGCTTCAAAAAGACGGAATTGTAATCGTGTGCCGCGCTTTTGGGAACATCAAAAAGGGTCGGTTTTTGAACAAAGAGCAACATATTTGGATCGGCGGATCAGCATGTATGCGGAAACTGACTAGGCTTTTTCGGAGTTTTGAGCACAGTTTCGAGGAGCGTGGACCGGAAGTAAAAGATTTTGCGGGCTGGAACATAATTCGGAACTGAAGCGATGATAAGCCCTCGGGTAATTCCAAGGATCAAAAGATTGAGCGTGATTTTTGCTGGCTACATCAAAATTAATTTTAATTCGAGAACCACTGGCTTAAAATAAATAGCTTTCAGGCATCAACCCATTCACTCTTTTGCATGTTTGATTTCCCAAGAATTTAAATGGAGCCGATAAATATAAACACTTACAGCGAACTATAGAAAATTGAACTAAATTTTTGAAATACAGCTGCTAGATGTCTGAACTATTTCCTCTACTCCACAAGCAACTATATTTTTTAGTCAACCTAAACGAGCCATAAAAACCGACATCAAGACAGCAACATCATTAGCCATAAAATCCTGCCATTTACAGGTCAACGTCTATAATCAGTTTGCTAGACGACTTTTCAAGGTCGAGTCATTTCATCAACGTTGTGGAAATTCGCATTAGGCCATCGTGGGCGTCTCGGGTTTGTAATTTGATGCGTTAAGAGTTGCACAAAAAACACATAAATTGCAAGCTAGTGCAAGTTCTAGGTCAATGATGTTGCCGTCTAATGTTTATCAACAAGACAAACTCAAGCACCAGAAAACTTTGCAAAGTTCCACGTGAGTGACGACGAGACTACAGAAATAGCAGCAAATAATATAACGCTTTTCACTCAAAAAGCGCTATTCTCTCTCTTACAAAATAAACTCATCTTCCTTTACGCTCAAAGGTCACGGCCTGAGTGCCATTGCATTTAAAAGTTTATATAAGATACCGGCTTTAGACGCTACAGGATTTGATAGTTGTAAAGCCTTATCTTTTTGGATTGATTGGCTGAATGGGTGTGAAAAGTACGTGATAATGTGCACGTCCTGTTCTCAGAGTGATTTGAAGTTGAAGGTTCCCGTAGGACAGTTTAGCAGCGGGCAAAGTTCGCAAAAGTTTCAGGCGTGTCCTTCGTGGTCGGCGCGTTTCTTCATTCTGCTATTATTATTATATAACAACATTACTTCGATGAGCAGGATATGGAACTTTGGAACTCGGAATCATGCATCTGGAGCATGCCCATTTAGTTGTGTGGCAGCAGAGTAGCGAGCAAAGTACAGAACAGACAGGTTGAGCAAGATTTGCACGACATTTTATACCAAGTCTTGGCGGCGATTTCATCAGAAAATTCATTTGATAGTCAGAAAAAGTTGAGACAGCCAGGACCATAAGAGAAATCAGCTAGTGGAAGCCTGGTGTGAATTTATTTTGAATGAGTCAGACATGCCACTTATGACAAGTTGATAAAGATTCTGTTTAGCAAATTCAAGCTTTGTTGGTAATCAAAGAGTTTGCACGTGGTCACATTCGCTTGGACACAAGTGCTGATCAATGCACTTTGTATTCACGAACCGCAATCCTGGTTGTAGGATATCAAGTGAAATAATTTTTCGCATATGGTTTTCATCATTCTTACTACTAGTCGAAATTGTTGGACTTTGCGTTCCAAAGAGATCAATGGGCAAACAGCAAAGATTCAAACACGTGAACAAGTTAAGTTTTGCTTAAATAAATTCAGACATTGGACATTGAGGCGAAAATACACCATGTGGGAAATGCGTGATCCACTTTTTTAGCAACATATTTACAACACATATCTACGTGGAGTTGTACTTATTTTCTTACATTACATGCTAGCCTTACATATAGCTAACGCAACCATAAATTTAAACTTCGAGCTATACATTAATAAGATGACAGGTGTACGATTAAGTTTTCACAACTTTTGATGTTGGCGCCTTGTTTTTCTTTGGTAAATAACTTCTAATCGTTCTCAATAATGTTATTGACCATTTAATCATCAACAGTTTTCCAGAACTGAATTCCATGGGACGCGTGTCATGTACCGATCAGTTGAGGCGCTCAGGCGGCTCAGGTGATTCAACGGGATCGAAAAACTAATCAAACTCGTATCGATTATTGGCTTAACGGTAAAATTCGCCGTCGCTTGAAACGCAGTTAAGTTAGGTGGCTATCACAAAGACAGTGACCGAAACTATATCGAGTTGTCTATCTCTTTAATGGGGATCATTAGCAGCTATTAAGTTACAGCAAATTCTGCTATACGCTTAGTGTACCAGAGGTTTTCGCCCGCCAAGCCAAAGCCAAGATGATGTAAGGATTAGCAGAAGGAGATAAAGTATATGTGAGAAATGATGCAATGCATGACCGCACATTTAAAACCTCGACCCAGGTGGCAGTGACCATGTCATTCAAATAGTAGCCTTCAGAAACGTAAGACGTCTTTGCTTTTATCGACGTAGATCGTCGTTGTCTATGTTTACGTTTACGTGCCTGGTGCACTTGACACTCACTTGTCAGATAATTTTCCTTCTTCGAAAGAAGAACGTGTCCAAAGTACATGTAAAATAGTAGTGCAAGAAACGTTTCTAGTTTTTGCAGACTGCCAAGTTACTTCATTCTTAATCACCTTTGCAAATTTTCATTTAAAGTGCAATATTTATAGCTGGATGAACATACGCAGTGAATACAAAACAAAGTTGAACCTTTAAACTGTGTAAACAGTCTGGAGCCCAAGTGTATATTTTGGGTTGTCTTCAAACATTTCAGCTCAGTTTGCTGTGCAACTGTAGGCAAGCTGGACATATTTGACTGAATAGCTTAAGCGCAATAAGTAAGATTAGGCTTACACAATTGGAATTTTGCGAGAAAAAGTTTCTAAACCGAGAATTTTGAAAATTTTGTAGACCCTTGACTGCAATGGTAGGACAACAATCATCACATCATCGTCTATCGACATTAGCCGAATCCAAGGAACAAGACAAAGTTAACGCCATGTTGGGACAAGAAGAATCCATCTCATCGACAAGGTCGTGCTTTGGAGTCGGTGGCGGCGCCACCGTCGGATTTTCTGGCTGGAGATTTGGTGGAGCTGTGCTTCTCCTCGTCCTTGTCCTCACTACTTCACCGGCCTCTTCTTCACCTTTGAATCAACAACGCAGGTCAACTGATGCAAGGCCGTCAGAAGAACTTGTGTTGATGCAGCTGAGGAACCTGGAAGAACAGCAAGCCGAGGGACTACCGGAAGTACAACAACAACAGCTTTTACAACGTCAGCTGTACCTTCCGTCGATATTTCGGAACCGGAATGCCCCGAATGATTACCAACTTGAGGCTAACCCAAGGAGACTCTACGAGCAAGAGGAGCAGGTAAAAATTTATGATTCACTTTGACTTGGGTGTTGCGTAACGTTATAAAAGTACTTTTTTTGCTGAGCTGGAAATGTCGAGTGTCGAGGCCAAAAAGAAGAAGGTTGTGGGTTGGGGAAAGTGGCATAAATTATTTGGTGGTATGCATTATTGCATATGTAAGATTCGATACAGAATTTGCAAGGTCTTGTTCTTGTGAAAGCTGTGGAAACTGAGACATGAATATACAAAGACATGTATCAAAATAACAAGGCTTCAAATAGATTCTTGCGTAATCAAAAATTCATCAAGTGATATTCAGTGGATTGCTTTGATGATGAGTGATGAGGCTGAAATTTGTGAACGAATATTGATGTTGGGAATTACTTTTGATTCCATCAAATTATCCGGATCAAATCAACGGGATCCAGAAGCTTTTCGATTGCTTTTTGGCATGATTAGTATTGATTACATGGGAATTATTTCATAACTTGGTCTATGAGTTTCAAATCTGTTTGACGACAAATAACCTTCAAGATATTATAGCCAGTAAATCATTTGACAAGTACTTGAGAAAAGTTGCGTAGGTATCACTTTATACAAGAATAGACTTCGGAGTTGTCTTAGGTTCAGGTTTTCTCGTCTGATGGCGAACTAGGGCAAGAGCATAATAGCGAAGGTGGCAAATTCTACAATAAAACACAATTGATTGTTGATGAACCTAGACTTTGTGAAGAGCAATGAAAATTCTAAAACAAGACAAACAAAAGTAAGCTATAAAGTTGTAAAGTAGCAATGGTTCTTGTCGGACACTCAAATTTCAAATTGCGATTCAAAATCCGGAATCCCACCTTCGCGAAATTCTTTCAGTTTTGGATTACCTTGAAAGCCACTATTTTGTAGTCAAAACCCCTGTCACCACTTGTTTATGCCACATTTTCAGCCTTGCAAAACATGAGATCCAAACTCACCCGATCTTTTTCTTTTAACGGCTTTGCAAGCTTTATATGGTCCTTGATTCTAGTACTTTCTTCAAATCTGGAATTCCAGTACTGTAGAAATCTCAAGATTTTGCATGAAAAATTCCCCGCTTTCCCATATGTCCAGCAAAGAAGGCAAAAGCATTTGAAAGGCAAATATTTGCTCATGAAATTTTTCCCTCGTAC
>JAQGBJ010003271.1:0-13206 GCA_034698345.1 Sphaeridia pumilis
GATCGGAGGTAAGGGTCGGCATTGGCTAGGGATCAGTGGGAGCGCAGGGAAGACCAGTGGTCAGGAGGATAGCTGGAGGAGGAATGGGAACCAGGACCTCGAGTCAAGGGAAGTCTTGCCTTTTATACCCTTGGCTCGAGAAGGGAACTGGACAGGAGTTGTCCAGGAGTAGGTTGGCAAAGTGTGTATCCTTACAGGTCCGAATTTATCCATGATGAGGATGGTCTGAAAGAGAGAAAAAAAAACTGTCACTATTAAACTCATATGGCTACTTAAATACCCGTTTCTCATTTGCAGCTTTGATTTTTTTGCGCAACCGCTTCTATTTCACTGGTGCTTCGATCATTAAAAGAGGGCGCTGCTTTAACCATAACGTTTCATCATTACTTCCTTCGTGTTTCGCCGACAAAATGCTCCGGATTTCATGAGCTTTTTGGCGTATTTGAGACCTACAAACGGGCGATATGAATTTAAACTTGGATCGATAGATTTAAGTTGGCTAAGAGTCGGGTACCTGACTTCCAGTTCAAGTTCTGCAGGCTCTTCGCGGAAGTTGGTGTTGCATAAGTGATCAGAACAACGGCTGATAGAAATATCAGTATCAGGAAAGAGCGTTTGGAGAAAGTTCGTGACATTTTTCGCTGAGGGCTTCGAAATTTGGTAGGATGTTCGCTTGGGGAGCGAGAAGGTACTATTACTTTGGCCTTTGGTGAGCTTTCTAGTTACAATTTTTATTTCTCAGGTTGAAACGAAGTTGAATCAGTGCGTAGGTTCACCATGTCACCCCAAAAGAGGCGCAGGTGAATAAATAGAAGCTAATTCATCAACCTCTGGACCATTTCCTAAAATTACGTAGAAATGTACTCACATGTGTATACGAACTACGAACATTGAGTTAGCCTATAAATATAAACTATGTATTTACTTAAGACTTGGGTGCGGTTGGTTAGGTTACTGGCTTCCGCAAAAAATTGTGACCACAAAAGGGAACCTAGTTTTTCTGCTGACAAAAGGCGTATTTGCAAATTGTGGTAGGGGCGCATGGGTGTTTATTGAACGAATATCATGATTTGCTAACATAATCTCATGTAAATCTCAAAAATCTTGTTCAACGTATGATTCTTCTAAACTTAAAAGGCATTGACTAATGTTGAATATTAATGATTGCCAAAGCTCCCTGACTCGAAAGCCAACCGTTTTTTGGCTCGCTCTGGTAGTGAAGTGGTAAAATTCTTGAAACCCGAAATGTCCAGACCTGGTTTTAAGCAGTGACAGGAGAAAGCGACAAAGAGATGTACAAATAGA
This sequence comes from Sphaeridia pumilis, assembly GCA_034698345.1. Classification (NCBI taxonomy): domain Eukaryota; kingdom Metazoa; phylum Arthropoda; class Collembola; order Symphypleona; family Sminthurididae; genus Sphaeridia; species Sphaeridia pumilis. The sequence continues at coordinate 1,306 of JAQGBJ010003271.1, forward strand.
AAAACGTTTTGTAGGCGGCGGAGCATTTCTATGGTCCATGGGCTGTTGGTTGGTGGCGGGAAAAGCCGCTAATTTTCAAATGATTGCTTTTGGACGTCCACAGAATAAAAACAAACAGAAGCACATGTATTGAAATTTTACGAAATCTTCTTTTCACACCTTGCAACCATTGTATTTTAAAACATGGACGTATCTGCAAGTTCAGCATCGGAAAGTGACGATGATCAGAAATCTCGCAAGCACAGCAAGAAGTCCAAGGCAAAGCATTCCAAGTCTCACAAGAAGGAAAAGAAACATAAGAAGAAAAAGAAGAAGAGATATTCGAGTTCTGAGGTGATTATTGTCGAAATGACGCCGTTAAGGATTGGTAAATTAAAAATCATATATTTATACTTGAACTTTCACAGGAGTCGTCTGGCGAAGAAGAGTGGGTTACAAAGGAAGTTCTTGGAGCACTGAAACCGGGTGATTCGACGTCAAAGGATGAAAAGGATGAGCAGGAAGAAGGCGATAGTTGGGCAGGTGTATTTGATAGCTTCAATCAGTCAGCAAGAAAGGCTGAACAGAAGAAACGCCGCGACAATGTCAAGTCTACCAAGGCCCAGTGGGACGAGGTAAGAATCGCTATACGTACATTCTTTTGCAGTATTGAATATGGTTGATTTGAGGCTTTTAGTTTGGTTAACCAATCATCAACCGTCTTTAACACATAACAGGCTAAAAAGAACGCCCTGGAGCTAAACCCGTATTGGAAGGATGGTGGAAGTGGGTTACCCTCAACTGATGGAGGAAAAGCAGAATCTAGTGCGAAAGTCGTAGGAGATGGTGGACTTGCGTGGTTGCGCAAATCTTACTTGAGAGCCAAACAGCAGGCTGAAGACGAAGGCAAATCCATCGAAGAAGTAGCGGTTGAACGATGGGGAGTAAGTTGACTGTTTTATCGTAGTTGAGTACGTTTTGTTCGTAAGAAAGATTCTACATGTAATTGATGGTGTCATAGTCTTTGGAAGCGTTCTACGAGCTATTGGAAAAAGCGGAGGCTAAAGCTTCAGGAGGATCTGAAGAGAAACGAGCGTCCCATCGGGATCGGGATCGACCTAGGGAGAGCTCAAGTAGATTTCGGCGTCCTGGTGAAGCTGATAGTGACGACGAACGCCGGGACAGAGACAGAAGGCGATCTTCTAAGCATGAATCTACGAGCCGGAGTAGTGGTAGCAGGTCTTACGACAGATCAGGAGGTTGGAGAAAGGGTGGAAGGGAAGAACCTGTCATTGAGATACCTCCAGCTCCGCCAAAGTCTGCTAAGCCACCGGCATTTATTGCTCCAGAAGTACCTGTAAATGTGTCAGAGCCTGAAGAAATGGATGTTGAAGAAGAAGTACAAGAAGGACTTAGTGAGAAAGAACTAAATGAATTGAATGCAAAAATTTTGAAAGCTGAGATGTTAGGCAATGAGGTAAGTTGGAGCGGGACTGTTGCACTATATCTTCATAATAGGTGGATGATCATAGATACAGTATATGTATTACAATAATGGACTTTTAGGATCTCGCCAAAGAACTCAAAGTCAAACTGGAAAAGTCTAAAAATGTTGGAGTCTCCAATAAACCAAAGGTCAAGGTGATCACAAAAGTCATTCTTGATGATCAGGATTCAAAACGACGTCGAAAAGTCAAGCCAGGGGACACTCATAATGAAGGCAAAAGAACCCGCTACTTCGCTGACGATGATCAGAGATCGTTGCAGAGCATGGTAAAAAATTCTATCGTTCATTTTATTATTGTGGTGTGAAGTATGAAGTCATTGTGATCAGTCCTTTTAACCTTTATGTTTACAGTTTGCGAAAGAGAAACGTACAACCGCTGAACATGAAAACGCAATGTTTGCGGGAATGTTTGGAAAGGTATGCTCCTGCAATATGGACTGAGACTTTTAAGACTTGAGCGAGCTGTTATTAAGAATGGGCGGTTGGCTGGACTTTTTTGTTGTTTAGGGAGTTAAAACTAACGATGACTACGATCTGGATGATGCATTTGTGGACAGAGCAAGTTCATCAAAAACGGTAAGAAAGGAGACAGAACGCGAGGTCAGAGAAGCTCTAAGTTGGGACAAGACTTTTACGAAGACATTGGAGAACTGTGCATGGTGTTTTGATGGAAAGAAGCTTGCGAAGCACCTAGTCGTTGCCGTTGGAGAAAAGGTAACTTTTGTCATTCCGGAAATACTAACAAATTGCTCTGAATTGTAATGTACCAACAAAAATATCTTCCGCAGACGTACTTGTGCGTACCTCCATATCAGTCTGTTACGGAGGGCCACTGTCTGATCATTCCCATGGCTCATGTTGAAAGTTCTACATCATTGGATGAAGACGTATGGGAAGAAATGAAGGTATGGACTTTTTTTGTGGTATTTGGCGTGGATCTGAGTTCGAGGCTAAAAACTTGCAATTCACTTTTAATTTGCAGAAGTTCAGAAAAGCTTTAGTCGACATGTTTTTGGCGGATGATAAGGATATCGTTTTCTTTGAAAACGCTAGAAACCTAAAGCACCATCCACACATGTTCATTGAATGTGTTCCTGTGCCCAAAGAAACTGGTGACTTAGCACCCATTTACTTCAAGGTGAACAAAATCATGACGGCTTTCTGTTCGAATTACCGAAAGCATAGAATCTAATGAGGTGCTTTCTATTTGCAGAAAGCTATACAAGAATGTGAGTCCGAGTGGTCTCAAAACAAGAAATTAGTTGAACTGAGAAACCGAGATGTCCGTAAAGCCGTTCCTAAAGGATTACCATACTTCAGCGTGGATTTTGGCCTGGAAAGTGGTTTCGCACATGTGATTGAAGATGAGCAGTTATTTCCACAAAATTTCGCTCAGGAAATTCTGGGTGGGATGATGGAACTTGACCACAGTCAGTGGAGAAAGCGGAAATTTGAAGATTTCCCTGCTCAGCGAGCTAAAGTAATGGCGTTTTTGAAGTCGTGGGGTCCTTATGATTGGACCAACGCTTGAGTAGAATTAATATTTGTTTAAGTCTTTTTTTATTTTTGTTTGAATTGTTTATCAAAAACTGATTGTGTCGAAAAATAACATAGAAAGGAATCATCTAGACCTCGAAACTTTTCTCGATTTATCTTTGACTTGTGTTTGTGTTTCCTGTTCAAGTTGTTCTCGTTCAAGATCGTCATTCACATCAATGACTTTTCTAATGACTCTAGAGAGTTTCTTCACTGATCCCGGATCTTTAGCAGCCGATACAGGTATGATGGCATCAAACCTGGAATGAAACGAGGTGTGAGTGTGAATAAATCTGACGTGGGGTTAAATCCAGAAGTCCCAGTCTAAACGACAATGACATACTTCACAATCTTTTCTGGATGGAATTCACTAGGTAGGCTTTGCATCCGACTTCTCAGAAGAGCTTCATCTTTAAGTACTGTCTCCACTTCTTCGAAATGACTAAAGGACCCTGGCAAATCGGTTTTGTTGAGGGCTAGTACAGCTGAAATGATAGAACGTGTTAGACAAACGTGGTATCAGATGAAGATCAAATTACCTCTTAATTACCAGGTTTGTTGACGAGATCATTCCGATAGAGTTCTAGCTCCCGATTCAGCAGAACTATTGTTTCAAGAGCTGTTCGTCTTGGGTACTGAGGTGATAGCTGGAAGCCATGTAGATCTACAATAAACAGTAGGACTTTCGTCCTTTCAACGTGTTTCAGGAAACTGTAACAGAAAAATGGCATTATATACACGTATTTCAGCATGGTATAAAAGAAACTTGACTGTAGACTATATCTGTCAGTGTACCTGAACCCCATTCCCTGGTTAAGGTGGGCGCCTTCAATCAACCCCGGTAAATCAGCGAGAGAAATTTTTCGATGATCTTCGTACTTAATGACACCGACATTCGGCCTTATCGTTGTGACTGCAAAAAATATGGTCTTTAATGTTCCAAACCACTGATCTCATTAAAGATTAAGAGTTGGTTCTTACACGGATATGAAGCTATTACTGGCTTAGAACGGGAAAGGGCTTTGAGAAGAGTAGATTTTCCAGCGTTTGGGAAACCTACAAATCCCACATCAGCAATGATCTTCAGATCAAGGGTAACCATATGCTTTTCTCCCATCTTGGCAGCATAACCATTTTCAGGTGACCCTCCTGCCCCACCTTTCGCGATCACTACCTCTTCTTCCGGCTGGTTAACTTCACCTGAAAATATAATATTTGCAAGATGACACATGTTCTTCGTACTTAAAACACGTCCTTTTTTCTTACGAGTATCTATTACCTAGCTTCTCTCCATTCTCTTTTATAGCGACCACGCCAACAGGAACAGTTATAACCGTATCAGGACCGGGATCAGCAAACAAAGTAAAAAGCTTCGCGTTGTATCCTTTATCAGCAACGAACCTTTTGTGTGGACACTTTTGGATAACATCCTTTAGGGAAAAGCCTGGAAGTAAAATATTTTGTAAAAATATATACTTCGTGAACTTTCCGAGGTAACAGAAGGATTTACGGATATTCTTGGCTCCTTTGATGACGACATTGCCACCTCTTCCTCCGATTCCACCTTTTTTGACATATCCTTCTCCTCCTTTTCCAGCTTGAACACTGATCCTCATACTATCCATGAACGCAGCTCGTTGGGATTGAACCTACCGGTGAAACATAATCAAATTAACGTGCTTATTTATAAACGAAACATCTACACTAGAGACTTCTGAGTTCTGAACAGATAACGTGAAGTCTTACTTTTCCTTCATAGCCCAGCATTGTCTCTCTAGCTGTAGCAGCAGGCTCGTAAGTGGGTTCTTCGACCGTCGAAGTACTATCATGTCTCCTTGTTGTTGAGAATTTCCGGAATATATAACTACACACATTTTGATTCTGATATAATTTTGATGAAGTTACATAGCTGAACTCAGCTCTACAAGTGTATTCAGCAATGCAGGTTCTGCAAGTGCTTAAGATTTGCGATGCTCGGACCACCATTTTGAAGTTTTGTTATAACCGCATCTAATCAGAATGCAAAATACTCTGAATAGACAATAGACACTTTCATATATTGATATATTTTTGCTTGCAGTTTTGAATTGTTTACTTTTTTGTTTCGAGCACATGCATTTTATCAACAGCGGCTCGAATCTGCCTCACTCTCAAGGATATCTACACAGAACTTTCCAAAAGCTTAAACCGTAGCATTGGTCCCTATATTCCGATGGTGACTGATGCAGTGATGTAAACATCTGATCGCAAACATTAGACAATTTTCAGAGCAACAATTCATTGATTTCCTGTTCATGGCTGGTCATAAGTAAAATTTCACCATCAATATCTTATCGAAGATAATTCAGAGCTGTCCAAATAAATCGTACTGTCTTGTCATTTACAGAATTGAGCTCTCGTTTATCGAATCAAGCACGAAAGGAAGGAAACCATGGGATCCTTGGAACTTCCGACGGAATTTGACGCCGTGATACTTGGAACAGGCTTCTGCGAATCCATCCTGTCAGCTGCCATATCGCGAAGTGGCCGAACAGTTCTTCACTTAGACGCCAAGGACTTTTATGGAGGAAAATGGACATCTGTTAGCTTTGACCAACTGGAATCTGGGGCCTTTTGTGACGATCCAAATACCACTACTGAAACAGGATCCTTGTCCTACACGGATTCGATCAGGGAAGTGGTTCATGAGTGGTACAGCATTGATGAAGATGTTAAAAATTCCGTGCGGAATCTGAAGCGCAAATTTAATGTTGATATGCTACCAAAGGTACATACGTTTATAGTCAAAGTCATCAAGCAAACCGATTGATTCATTTGCCATTAACAGATTTTCAGAATGGACACTAATTTGGATTATCTTTTCCGCAGGCTATTCTTGCAAAAGACAACATAATCGAATTGTTGATTCAGTCGGATGTCAGCCGATACCTCGAATTCAAATGCGTCAACAAGTTGTTAGTGTCATTGGAACCACCTGAAGAACGCGTCATTCAGCCTATACCATTTTCACGATCAGACATATTTGTTAGCAGCAGTTTGAGTCTTGTGGAGAAGAGAAAATTGGCGAAATTTATCGAGCTGATGCTCCAAAATGCACCACCTCCTTCTCCTGAAGCTGATTCGGAAACTGGGGAAGAACCGCCACAAAAAGATTTTGTACCCCGTTCTTTCAGCGAATTAGTTAAGGCAGCTAGCCTAAGTGCTAAGCTGGAGCATTTGATCCGTTCAGCAATCATGAGTATAGACCAGGATTCTGCTTCAAATGAGATTGAAGCTCAATGTCAAGTATTTTTGAAGTCTATCGGAAGATACGGAAACCAAACGCCATTCTTGTGGACCCTGTATGGAGTTGGTAAGCTAAATCCAACTCGAAATGAGCTTGAGATTTATTTCGTAATTTCTCACTTTTGGGACTTTGCAGGCGAGATCTGCCAAGCCTTCTGTCGGATGTCTGCGATATTCGGAGGAATTTTCATACTGAAGAAATGTATACAAGACTTGAATGAATCTGAAGACCATGTACTAGTCAAACTGGATGATAAACTAATCAAGACGAAACATGTCTTCATGGGATCAGACTATAACTATGGCGAATTGATGAATACAACTTCTAGAACTGTAGCGCGGGGGATTTTGGTCATTCGTGATGGGTATATGTATTCTGAAGAAGAAAAGGACGAGAATCATATATGGGTTTACAAGTTCGGAAACGCTGAAGTCCTGGAGCTCAATCACACGAGTTCAGCAGTCCCACAACCTTTCAGTGAGTTTGAACCAAGGTTTAAACTGAATTTTGAATCTTTTGTAAGGCTAACGGGATTTTTTATTTGATTTTAGGGCTGATTCAAGTGACATGTCCGTATACTTCTGGAACCACTTCGCCCAAAGATACTGTGCATTCGGTGATGTCCAAATATCTCCATCTCGGCAAATCTTGTTGTGATTTTGGCGCTAAAGTTGAAGAAGGCCAAGGTGACACAGAGACTTGCAAGAAGCCTGAAGTTCTGTATGGTTGCTACTTTTTAGTCGATACAAAGAAGGCCTGCAACGATGACAGAAGCAGGATTAAGTCCTGTGCCTCTGGTTCATCAAGTCTCTCTTCCGAAATTGCGAGAGCAAAAGAGCTGTTTGCAAAGCTTTACCCAGATGATGAATTCTTGCCAAAGCCTGAACCACCTCCGGAGGAGGTTGAGATTACCGAATGAGTTTGATTTGTAAATTTGTATCACGAATGTTTTTTGTACTAATGTTGCATCGAACGAGCACCTGTGATTTTATTACTAAGGTCATGTTATGCAATTAAAGCTGCATGGTTTTACTTGATTGTGACAAGAATGTCGTCTTCTGAGACAGTATCTCCAACTTTCACTAGAACTTGATCTACAACTCCATCAGCACCAATAACAAGTTTGTTCTGCATTTTCATGGCCTCTGGAAATATAAGGAAATAAGCTCATTAACTTCATAGCTTGCCACAAACTCATGAACAGTAACTCATGCATGTGAAAGTAGAAACTCACCGATGACACAGACTTCTTGACCATTGAATACCTTATCGCCGACTTTCACTGAAATACCACGTACAACACCTGGCATGGGGCTATGAAGTTCCTTAGCGAGATCCGCCTGTTAATGATAAAATTTGAGTTAGCAATAGCATAAGTTTAATTTTATAGGTTTGAACGGTAGATACTACAACTAAAAATCTGCTTACAACTTTTGGAAGCGGCATAATAGGTAGTAAGTTGTGGGTGTAGGGAGTATAAAGCTTCAAATCATAAGAAGAACCCTGGAATCCGATTTTCCACGTTGGACTTTGTCCTCTACCCTGAATTTGATAAACAACTGGCTCTCCATTGACTGAGAGACGTAATGTTGGTTGGGCCATATCCCATCTGGGAATCGTAATTTCCTTCCCGTTGATGCTGACAACAAACCCTTGGCATTTCAAGGCAACCTTTGTATGAGAGCTGTGGTCTCCATGGGCAACAACGTACTCCCAAGAAGACGAATTCTGCTTGAACCGTAGAGATCGGCAGGCTTCCAGTACGGCTGCAAGAGCTAATAACCGTTCGGAGTTGCTTTCGGACAAGCCAGGAATCGAGAAACCATTGGGATAGACGCGGGGCAAATAGGATGTGTCAGTGTTACCCTCGGCAAAAGATTTCTAGAATCACATTCAAGATGATAAAGTTAACAGTCAAACGATAACCAGCAACGTTGATGATAATGATGAAAACGTACCTCTCCCAAGATATCACGCAACAGAGGGATGTTATGAGAAACTCCCTGAATGACGTAAGAGTCCAAAGCGAGCTTGCCACGTTTGATAGCCTCGTCACGTGTAGCACCATAAGAAACCAGCTTGCAAATCATAGGGTCATAATATACCGAAATCTCCGATCCTTCTCTGACCCCGGAGTCACAACGGATACCTTCACCAACAGGCTCTACATATCTGTAACGTAACATTGAAAACGTAAAATATGCTTAATTTGTAACCAACTTTCAAAACAAATGGATTCCCAGCTACCTAAACAGTCGCCCTGTTGAAGGAGTTCCAAAATTCCTGGTGGCATCTTCAGCATACACTCGCATTTCCAGCGCCCAACCATTCAGAGGAATGTCAGATTGTTTGAATCTCAAAGGATGACCGTAGGCAACACGGATCATTTCGGACACGAGATCAACTCCGGTGATACACTCAGTGATTGGATGTTCGACTTGTAAACGAGTATTCATTTCCAAAAAGTAAAAGTTCTTGTCCTTGTCCACCAGGAATTCGACAGTTCCTGCTGAGGTGTATCCAATGGCCTTGGCGAGCTCCAACGCTTGCTGTCCCATAGCCTTGGCAGAAAAATTGTAACCTCAAATTAGATTTCAATTCAGAACGAAAACACTGCAATACTATCTGTTGCTCACCTGCCGGAGATTCGGATCAACGAATGAGCTAGGAGCTTCCTCAATGACTTTTTGGTTGCGTCGCTGGATCGAGCATTCTCTCTCGTTCAGGTACACGCCGTTATTGTGCTGATCACATAGGATCTGAATTTCAATGTGTCGTGGATCAACCACAAACTTTTCAACCAGGATACGATCATCACCGAATGAAGCCTTAGCTTCGTTTTTGGCTAGCTTGAAACCCTCGATAGTCTCTTGATCGTTACGGGCGATCCTCATGCCTTTGCCACCGCCTCCAGCAGAAGCTTTGATCATGACGGGATATCCAATAGAGTTTGCGATCTCCAGACAATGCTTTTCGTCACTGATCTCACCATCAAACCCAGGTACCTGTAAAAGTGGCACCCTTCAAGTATCAACATATCAGTTAGCCTCTGAGTTTAAACATTCTCCACTCACGATATTCACTCCAGCCTTAGCAGCAAGTCGTTTCGACTCCAACTTATCACCCATTCCATGTATAGCCGAAGCTGGTGGGCCCATGAACTTGACACCTTCTTTTTCCTAAATTCAAAATAATGTCGTCAAAGCCTCAACTTGAGCACTGCGACTGTGCTGTAGTGCGGAAGAGGCAGCTTACCAGAGCTTGAACAAAAGTTCCATTTTCCGAGAGGAAACCGTAACCCGGATGAACTGCCTGAGCACCAGTTTTCTTTATAGCATCCATGATACGATCTACCAGAAGGTACGATTCTGCTGCTGAAGCCTCTCCGATACAAACAGCTTCATCGGCCATTTCAACGTGGAGCTGCAAAATTCAACATTAACTTTTAGCGAGCTTTTCTTGCAGATTTCTTCGAACCGGAATTTAAACAACAAACCTTACCGATCGAGCATCCGCCGTCGAATAAACGGCAACAGTCTTGATTCCCATTTTCTGCGCTGATCGCATGACTCGGACAGCAATTTCGCCTCGGTTGGCCACAAGGATTTTATCAAATGTCGGTTCGTTGGGGTCATGTTTGCTGGTGTAGTAAATGGAATCTGCCCATCGACGATCATCCTGTTGTTGTACTTTAGGAGCTGCAACTGTTGCCAAACTTCGTTTGACGAAGCCACGAAGAGCAAGACTTGAGGGTACACCTCCAAGCTTGCAAAGGTGTAATAACGTCATGGCGGTTGATTCAAAAGTTACACCTAAATCTTTCAGTACCTTCAACAAAGCCTCCTTCTTATTGTACACCAACAAGGCTCCAATGCGTAACTTTCAATAATTAATTTCTAAAATATGAAACACTTGGTTATAGCAGGCTCATTTCGCCTACAACATTTTTGCCTGCTGATGTGAGCCAAACCACAAACCATGTGATTTTGTTTTGTGCTCCTTGAAGAGATATCCTTGCCTCTAAAAACCTCCTTGGTCCACATAACGTTTGTTTACATTCAGTTATTAGCTGATTCTGTAGGACTGTTGACTGCGTTGATTGCAAAATTTTTAACTAACAATGTTGCAGTTCAGAGGTTCAAAATGGGAAGAATTCGGTTAAGTTACTGCAGTAAAGTTTTATTTCGCCTTTTAAATCAGAAAACAGTTTGGTATCTGAGCTATCGATATCCTTATAACAAAAATACAGATTAATAATAATAATAATAACCGTCTACATAATATGACTAACGACCCACAAATATCTACTAAAATCAGTCGATGCCACTAATGAACACGTCGGATGCTGCCGCTTTGATGACATCCGCAGAGCTTCTACGACGTCGCTACCTTACTTTCCAACGGTTTGCCTGAAAAACCAGACGGAAATTTTCGTTAGATTTCTACTTTCAAGGCTCTAGACCTCCTATCACTAGCATTGAGATATGCAAGACATACACTGTAAGATCATCAAGACTTACTCTTTAATGGCTTCGCCGATTTTGGTTGCCCTTCCCTTGAGGCTCCGGTCGTACTCTCGTTTGTTGCTATACCACCAGTATCCACCGACGGCTGCGGCCATGACCAGAGCTGGCATGGCATACTGGAAGCATAAATAAACCAGATTTAACTTACTTTCTTACTCGACAACATTCAAAACCAGAAATTTTTAAAAAATGACCAACACGACTCACCTGGCGATATCTGCTCATTTGAGCGGTAGTTGGTGGAACAACCATTTTGGCAGAATTCGCTTTAGCTTCTTTGAAACTTCAAGAACGTTTTATCGAAAATATCTCTTTAACTTCCAATTCGCTACTGAAAAGTTTTGAAATGCTTTGATGCTGCTTCTTTGGCTTCCAAACACTCAATGGTGAATCGCTACAGCGGCAGTCGCTATCCGGCCAGAAATTGCGTCGCAAGAACCGGCATCGATCTCCTCCACGGATGCAGTAACGTTAACGATGAACACACCGACACGTGCGTGTGTTCTTCCAGAAAGTGCGTATTGCGTCGTAACTCTGTCTGTCGGTCTAAAGGTTGGCTGGGCTGACTGTGAGCCAGTGGAATCAACGATATATCCGCTGAACTTGGACAGCTTTCTTCGTCTTTAGGATCTTGGTAAATTCTATCATTGCGGAAGTTCTTGCTATCTTCTGATTCTGAAGTTAGGCGCTAAACGTTGACAGTCTATTTTTACAGATGCTGGTTATGAAACCTTAGATTGTTTCAATTAAACTTCCAGAGATCATTAAAGCTGAAACTGGCAATTGGACAGCTCAAGCCTTAATTGTTAAAAAGAAATCATAATCCTTAAAATTGCAAAAGTCACATTTTAATAACGAGGATCATCATATTTCATACGAACAGTATTTTAAAGTCAAAATATGTACTTGCTTGCAAAAGATGGAAGTTCTTTGATAAGTGGTCTACAATGCTGACGGGTAGGACTGGTCTGATACCAATCCCGGTCAGTGGCGGGCCGGTCCGACACCCAGTACTTACTTAACCTAACCTAACCTAACCTGATTAAACTAGAAAAACAAAGTTTGAA
>JAQGBJ010003272.1:0-13206 GCA_034698345.1 Sphaeridia pumilis
ATTTACAAGTGATTCCAAAAGTGCTAAACGTATACTTCAAACCAACAACAAAACTTATTCAAGGAGAGAGAAATTGCCAATATGGAGTTCAAAATCAAGTTTGGAGCCCTTGCGCTCCTCTGTACTTTAGGTAAGTTGCAAGAGATTGCCATTTTGCAAAAAATTATAGACGAGTTGGATTCCATGTAGAAAAGAAAGCAATTATGGAATTTTAACCATTGCGTAACCAACTACAAGCAAACAAAAACAAGTTGTCAAAGGACAAAAGGAGCAAATAAAGCACACGTATAAAGTATGTATGACAGGGGCAGAAACTAATCTACAACTTTTGAATCTTGTTCAAAAGCTTTTTGTACATGTATGAAATAAGGCTAGAGGCTGCAGTAGGAATTTCGCAAAAATATGAAGCTGAAACTGCTTCATATCGACAAAGACTTTTGCTATACTTTATACTTGTTTATGAAGCAGTTACTTGCTTATTATTATTCCATTCACGGAACTTCAGCAGGATTTCGAAGTTGCATGCACCACAACCAAAAGCTTAAGCTTAACCAGCCCAGGCCCAAAGTGGCGAGTACAGGTGCTAATTTTGTAGAGCGATTATCAACAGCAATTCCATGCATTGCATGACTATATATTCCCTACATTAAGCACGCAAAAAAATATTGAAAGAGGAGAACACATGAATGTTTATATACATTTCTATAATATTCCAACTTTTCCTCCCTCACCTGAATCTGAATCTTCACATAATTTCATAAAGTTTCAAAAACATGCACTGAAACCATGAGTTTGTGTGGGGACGGAGACGCTTTAAAAAAACTGAAAAATAGTTGTGTCTGCATTAGACTTTCACACCCTGCTGCGTGCCCTTTGTCCATGTAACGTAACGTTTTTTCAAGACCTTTTAGCAACTTTTGCGCTGAATGCGACAATTTCCGCATCCGAATTGCCTCCCCATAATCATGAATCATAAACGCACAAACAAGGCGCAACTTTCCTAACAACGTGCAGCTCGGCGACAGACAATAACAGCAAGCGCGCAGCGTTCACAGCGCTGCGCTGCACCATTCTTATCCTTGCGTAAATATTTTGCTCTTAACGTGTCTAGAAGCGGAGGAATTAATATCATCATCTTCTTCTTCTTGTGTCCTCCGCTTGTTTTCTCTGCTGTGCGTGTGCTGAGGCCAATGTAAACATTCTTCTAGCAAATATTATAGTAAGCTTGAAAGCCTTCTTTTCCGGCTTACGCACTCTTAGCTGGGATGCAGAAAAAAACAAATTAAATGTCCATCGTTATAAGGTAGATTAACTCGACTTGTATAAAGTTTGTACTCTTCTCTGGCTCAAGTCACATAATAACCGCTAATCAACTCGCTCGCGGACTCATTTAGACCTCCAGGTGAAAGTCTTGCTCGTTTCCAGATACGAAACGAAGGGATTTTAATTATTCAGCGTCGAGTAGGAACATGGGAAGCGTTATCCGTACACAGATATTCTTCAATTATGCAGTGGAAACGCTTCCCCGAAACGCCATTCCATTTTGCGAGACACGCCGCAGTACAAGAATCCAATAACTGGTTTCCATGATGCGGCTATTTTTGACTGTTTTTTCAAGGTAAAAATACACCAACTCTGTGAATATTACACCGACTTTTTTAGCTAGTTTTTTCTCGGATCTTCTCGCTTGATTTGTGACCCGGGCTGTGAGTTGTTAATAATCTGCTCCTCAAGATTTATTTATGCGTATTGGGACAAGTCCCGCCTTTTAAAACTGAGCAAAAATGTTTATTTTCTTGCTCACGGGGAACCTGTTGGAATTATTTGTATTGACACTGCTCAAAAAGCAATTTCCGCTATAAGAAAAACGTCCACCGAAACGTTCCACACGTGGCTCCGAAGTCTATCCAAACAATATTCAACAGTCCGTCGGCCTTTTTATGACCAAGTAGTTAAATAGCGGACGAAACACGTGCTCACACACACACACAACCTGCTCATAAGCTGACCTGTGGTGCGCGAACCTGGTGAATTAGCAGCGTATGGTGAACACTTTGATTGTTTATCTTGTGAATAAGAGCCGGAGAAGTTGGGTCGGGAACACGTGTCCAAACAACATTCTCTTCCTCAATCTCCTTGGCCATTAAAACTCATTAGGAAACCGCGGATCCTTGAGCCTGGAACATGGACATGTCATATCGCAATGTGAAACTCAAGCTGATTTTCGCTGTGAGCCAAAGCGATAAAAGAGCGACATTCATCAGCGGTTTTGGTAATTGGGCCGCTGTCGCCGGGCAATTTCGGCTAACATGGGCTACACAAGTCCAGCAGCAGAAAGTTGGCATTTCCTTCCGATGCGTGCGTGTCTGTGGGTCGCTAAAAGAGCGGCGGTATCATCAACGCTTAAATGTATATATAGATTCCTTTGATTAACATTGCCTCTTGTCACGCGAGGGCCAAAAAGCTACCTGCTATGGCTGTGGACGAGCGAGGCTGACGAAATGTCTGGAATCGAGATGGAATTATAGAGACAATTTCCACAAATCGTATTATCACTTACAAGTTTTTGATTGAATCAGAAAGGACAAGAGCAAGAGTTATAAGTTGGAAAAGAGGAGATGAAGAAGGTGGTGCTAAATTCCGTTTATTCGCGAAGGACGTGAGTGGAATTCAAAACGCCCGCCAAATCACTGGAGGAAAGCAAAAAAAAGAAACGCGAGGATTTTAGTGTGCTGGGAGCCAAGAGAAGGTGAAATAGGGAGCCAAAATGGCTTTAGATTTCTTGGAAGTAGAAGAATGATGTGCATGGAGCGGCCTACTTTTGCAAAGCAAAAAGAGACAGTAGCAGCAGACATAGAGATTCGCTTGGCACGTGGCTCTTTCAGGCTCCACGAGTTTGGAGTGTTTGGAGCTCGAGTTGTGAACGTGAAAGTGTGTATACATGGGACTATGCGGTTTGCAGCGACTTTCACTATTTGTTCTTTCAACTGGATTCTGTAGCAAGAGACACAAAGTCTGCAATGGAAGCTGTGAGAGAGAGAAAGCAACTCAACCCAAGCTGTATGTGGAAACCATGGAAAAGACATCAAAGAGTTTGGAGCAGACAGCGAGAGATATACTGGAAGAGTATCAAGCTTTTAGCGCTTTCAGGGGGAAAAATTGCAATGGGCATAAATGGCGATTCGTGACGATTGAATGTAGATTTTGTTTTTTGAGAACGTAAAATGTAGCAAGGAATTCAAGGCCGTGTTTAAAAAATAAGGGCATTTGTGGATTGGGCTGAGCTGTGGTGAGTGAGAGAAAAATTATATTTCTTTGGAAACTGAAATAAGAAGCAGAAGTCTTACTCTGGTTATAAAATTCATGTGGAAATCACATTCAGGTGCAAATTATACATACATACAGAAATTATATATTTGACAGGGCTTTGCAATATTTATCGAAAGATACTTTATTTTGCTATACATATAGATTTAAGTAGTAGTTATTGTAAAAGAATTTTAAATTATGCCGTATCAAAATGCCGTTTAGTAATAAATATGTTTATCACATTTCGAAAGCAGCTATACCCCGTTCAATTTTTCCTTTGCAACCAAACGAAGCACACACAAGGGATAAAACAAACATAAAAATATGCTGTAGTTTAGTGCCGGTTAACAAAATATTTTAACTATTGTCGTTTCCAAAGGATCTCCAAACTATGGTTTTGAAAGTGCAATAGGAGGCAAAGTTGAGAAGCAACCAAAGTTGAAATACACCTGGAGTCTGGAGTTCAGCTTTTTTAGCCGAGCGTTCCAAATTTTAGGTTCTTATTTCAACAGTCTTTTTCGCCCGGCAATGTTTTTCTGTTATGGCTTTCCTAATGTTGTTTGGTGTGAGAAATGTTTGTTGTCCCTATCATTCCTTTCTTTTTCTTCCTTTCGTTTTCGGTCGGGAAGAGCGCATTTCCACACGTGAATCTAAAATACGCATTGAAACAGTATACATAGAAGAAGCTACTCGAATTTCCCCCTTCTTCTTCTTCTGGTTCCTCGTTTACTTTGCTTAATACTTTGGCCGGCAATAACATTTCTTGAAGCTCCTTGGCATAAACGGTTGCTGGCATATTTATGACTCACAGCTCGAGGATTTACGTCTAAAACATAAAGTATCGAATTACACCGCGAGCGGCTCCTGCTCCTATTACCCGTATACAAGCTACGGTTCAGATTTTTAAAAAAACTTTGGAAATGATCACCAAACACTTTTCAAGGTTCAGGCCCTTAGGAAAACTGACTGTCAGCAGTTCACAGGGAATCAATAACGAAATCCTTCGAAATCGCAGTACGTGCTCCAAGTAGCGCTGCAGCGCATTTCTGCTGAATTATGAGCGTTGCATCTGCTGATTTCCAACTCAAGGCGACTAACTTGCTGATTACTTGCGATGAGTTTTTGGAGAATCTGTGAAATATTGGACTTGTTGTGCTTGATTCAACCAACTACATAGTTTCTCCACATGTGTAATTCTTGCTGTCAACACTAAAGTTTCTTGGAGGGCAATTCAAAACGTAATTTACAAGTGCAAGGGGATTTTGGAGGCGGTTTTTCTCCATTTTTGTTTACTCTGGTAATTGATTATTACAAGACTACAAGACCAGAAAAAGAGAGCTCGAAGGCTTGAGCAGCTGCGCTCAGAATAGCGGAAGGGATAAATTGCAACTGACGACTTTTTTATGGTGGCGGACGCGAACATTTGGAAATTTTGCCGACACGGGAATTGCTCTTTTGAATCAGCAGCGGAGCGATATTGAATTTCAGCACACAGGCAAAACAAGATGCCGAGGAGTTTCTGCAGTAGTTGATAGATTTCCACGCTTCGTAATAAAATGAAATCACTGCTGATAAACACTTGAATTTTGCCGCCTACGCTTCTTCCAAGTGCGGCAGCCTGGAAAATTGCAGATTCAGCGCGAATTTGCTCAGCAGGTGGAGTTGCCCGAGCGACAGTATATATAATTTTGCTGAATCAGACTTGGAGTCTGACGACAAGTTCCCACGGTGTCAAAGAGTATGAAACCTGAGCTCTTGAATTTTCAGGAGGAAAAGTCTGTAAACTCCATTGGATCCACACAGTTATCTGAGGTTGTTAAATGGTGGGTAAATGGCGAAAATATGAAACGTTTTTTGGTTAGTCTCCTCTAGTCTCCAGTACTTAAGAAAGCAAGTAAAACTTTACAACAAGTTCAGAGTGCAGTACATGCTGGAGATGGTCTAGGAAATTGACATTCGTTCCGCTTCCGCCCGCATCCAGGAATATCGGATTACCCGTATAGATTAACAAGGCTCTAAAAAGTGTCCCACAAGTTACATAGAGATTCCAAGACTAAAGTTGTGTAGATAGCTTTGAATCTCTTATGATTTCCTACATGTAGAATGTAGAAGAAGACGCATGCATTGTGAGTGGATTATGCAATAATAGCATAGGCATAGATTCTGGCGAGAGCTCATTCAGCTATATGTCGAGATCTGTCAACTCGACTAAAAACTATATGCTCGACTTGAATAGACAGAATATTATTCCAGGGCGCTATTGTATACTCATACTCCATGTTGCACAATTGATATTCCTTCTTCGCATGAACTCCATCCAAAGGGATACAGGAACCACAGAAGCGTTTCAGGATATTCCGTTTCGTTATCGCCTTCCTCCATGCTTTAGCATACGACGAGAATTCCGTATATCTCGCGGCTTTTCAATTAATCAACGGAATTGCCAGAGGCCTTCACTTTTAACGTTGTCATTATTGTTGTCAATTTACAACCAAAGTCGATTTGGCTATGCGGCGACAGTATTTCTTGAAGGTGTTGGATACATTTTTGATGAGGAGAAGATTAACGACATGGCGCCTCTTTCCTATGGAACGTGATCAGGTTCAAGATCAACTCCATTCATCATCAATACTTAATTTATAAATCTTTAGCTGGAATCCATACTCGCGCTATAATCTAAAAATTTGAACTTTGACATTTGACATGGGAATATATTTTTACTGTTTATTATTGCAGGTCTAGTGAGCTTCGTTGAGGGTCAGAAACTGACCATGATGCCGCCGCACAAGGAGGTTCAAAAGTTCATCAACGACTCGTACTTGGTCAGTTGTATCGCCGAAGGCGCTTCTCAGGTCGAGTGGTACGGCCCTAGAAACAGCAAAATCGAGTCCCACTCTCACGGGTAAGACCTACTGTATTCAGTCAGTATATATCTTTTCCCGCCAAAATTCAAAAAGCATTTTTTAGCTCCACAAACTCCTTTTGCCTTGACCTTGAATCCACCTCTTGAGACCTTGTTACAAAAACTATGCCTTCCACTTTTCTCTTCTTTGACGTCATCATCCCTCGTATATGTACAACACTGTATATTTTTCTCCTCTGCAACTTTGGTGAAAGTAGTCGAAGAAACCGGAGCTTTTTTTCCTTCCAAAAACATCTTAACATCGTTTCGTTAACTTCCCCGTGGGGACCAACCACACGATTCTTCGATTAGAACATCAAAGCGCGACGTACATGTTGTTTTTGTTTACTTTCATCATTGATTTCTCCCCTCATTCGATCCATTCTCCTCGAGGCGTATAAATATAAATACTTGATCTTCGTCGTCCCAATCATTCACAGACGCCAAACTTTTCCCTCAAACTTTCGATACTTTGCCGCCAACTAAGTTGTGAGGCGTGTAACTTGTTTCCAACTGACACGCGGACCAGCATCTAATGGACAATGCATTTCCTATAAAACTTAATTCTTCTTAACTATTGATTCCAGCCGAATTTACCAAGAAGCTTCCCCGGTTGGCGTGGACCTCTTTTTCACGCGGATTACAACCCAAGATGGCGGCAGATACACTTGCAAACAGAAACACCGCGCCGCTCCCAACGTCTACTTTGATCTCGAGCCACTTCGTAAGCCGCCTTTTACCTTGTCTTTTTATTATACTGACTTGCAGATAAGTATCTATAAATAATGGCCCGAGCTATAATAGCCTTTTTATGACACCGCTTCCTAAATACACCTAATAAACTAAGCTTGGGCAACTAAACCAAGGCTTGGAGAGAAGAATATAAGAAAGCAATATGGCTTTACGTTTCTCAGCATGTGGGAGAAAATATACCATGTTGAAATTGGCGGACTCTTTCTTTTATATTGCGGTAATGAGAACAAGATTGAATTACTTCAGGACTCCACCAGGCAATCCTCATATATATAGCAGAGACCATAAGTAAAAGAACAAAATGCAAGGCTCGCCAAAAAGCTCTCTTCTGGCTCCAGAACGCACTTGCGTATAATCATCATGGGCAACTTTCTCTTTTTCCATTTGCCGTGTAGTACAGAAAATAATCCAGCAGATGGCGCTTTTCAAAAGCTCTAAAAACTCAACTGATTTCATTCTTCTGCTGCTACTTCTTTCCTACAGTTCCGATAACGTTCAACAACGACGATTCGATACAATGGGCCAACGAAGGCAAGTCCTACACGCTGAGGTGCAGGCCGCAGGCTGGAAATGAACAAGCGACGGTCATGTGGAGAATCGACGGAAGAACACCGCCTGGTAATTATTATCCATACTGTATATTTTTGAGATTTCCAGCACTCAAACCTATTGAAAAACCCTTGAATTTTACAGCCCAGTCAAGCAAGTACAAGCAGTTGAAGGACGGCCTCATCATCCATAACGTTAACCAAGACGACGCTCGCAAAGACTACACTTGCCGCGCAGTGAGGTACAAGCCTGTACCGTCCTACGCTGTCCAAAACATTACGATGAGAGTGCGCAGTAAGTTAAGATTAACCTAACCTAACCTAACCTGAGGACGTGGGATTCAAGTTTAAAACTAATTGCTGTTTTGTTTCGCCACCTCCACCTTCAGCCAAGCCCAAGATCTGGACGGGCTCTCAACTGGTCCACTTCGGTGTGGTGGGAGACTGGGCCAATTTGACTTGCCGTGTCGTTCAAGCCGTGCCCCAAGCTAAATTCGAATGGTCCAAGGACAACAGGGCCTTGAATCCAAGTGACACTACTGTTATTCTCAGCCCGGAAGAAAACGTATCCATTTTGCAGGTGAGGAGCTGGTGAAAGTCAGTTGAAAAATGCATGGCTTTGAATAGAAATGGTTCAGGACTTTGAAAATACCCTTTTGGACATTGCGTATGTTTATATGCCACTCGCAATAACATGGGCCGTATTTCAACCCCAAGAGCTCATTTATCAACCTGTCGAATCCCCCGAATGTTTTCCGAATGTTGAGCTAGAAAAACATCTTGTTGAAAGGATATAGAAGCGTATGAAATTCACATGTTTCTGTTTTTCACGGGCTCTTCCCTTCCTTCAGGTGCTCGTACGCTACGACTCGATGTTGGGCGCCTACGAATGCAAAGCCTCCAACGATCTCGGGCAGGACATTAAGCGAATGACGCTCAAGAAAGCCAAGCGGCCTCCGACGCCAGTCCTGGAACTCTACAAGTCCTACGCCAACGCTGCACACATTCGAATCAAGCACTTGCCCGAAAAGGGAAACCCGAACGAGAAGAACGTGACACCGCTTCCCGTCAACGGCATCGTTGTCCAGCACAAAATGATCACCAAGGGGGACTGGAGGGCTTCCAACTTCTCCGTCTCTCCTGATTTCAAAGGTACGTACAATGCATTGGGCATTCAAAGCTCGCCTAACCTAACCTAACCTTAATCCCGGAACGTATTTCAGATTTCACCATCAAGGACCTCGTTCCTGAAGTCAAGTACAACGTGCGAGTCGCCCTGAGGAACGCAGCCGCCCAAGGCGAATTCAGCGTCAACCAGTTCACCATCAGGCCGTCAAAGAACGACCCGATTTCAAACGCTCCCGCTTCCGCAGTCATCAGCAGCGCCCTCTTTGCAGGCGTCGTCGCGCTTCGTGTTCTCTTTGCTGCTCTCCTATAAACGCCATTACAAAATTATAAAAGCCGTTTAGGGGAAGTACTTTGTTAAATCTTCATTTCTGGATCCAATTCAATATTGATTTATAGCCATTCCATAATATACAGCAGCTGCTTTTATATAATTACTTTTGTTTCCGGTCTGTATAAAACACGTGTGGTTTATGCGTATACTTTTAAACAGGTGTAAGGAGAACACAAGATGATGATAATAATATGTAATAATATAGAATATTAATTATACCGGTCAGTATTGTGATCATGCTGCAAGTGTTATGGAGTATGAAAAAGCAATTAATTATCAGAGCAAATGTTATTATTCTGAAATTCTATTTCTCAACCTGTTTTCTCTATTTTTTCCGCCATTTTTCCTAGTCAAGTCAGTCCGTAAATATCTACAACAAGAGATTATTATTATTATTATCTGACGAGAAAATGCCGCAAGGATGTATGTATTTTCAACAAGTATGTATAGATTTCACCAAAACGTTATGCTTTACATGTTCAAATTAATTACATTTAATGTTTACAGATGTAAAATTATATACACGTGTAAATAATCTGTATTTACGGCTGAGTGATATGGTGCGTTTGACTTTTAGGCTATCAAAAAACGTAGCTGGTTTTACGTGTCTGTAAATATCTGTTCATAGTTGTTGCTTACTAGGCTTTAAACCTAAAAGGTTAAGTTAACTTAGCTAAGTTAACTTTAGGTTAAGTTAACTTAGGTTAATATTAAAGTACGTAACCGCTCACCCAACAAACAAACATCTTACCAAGGTAATTTCGATGCCAAACGGTTTCTTCTCCATAGCGTTTAATCTAACCTAAGCAAAAGTCATTCCATAAAAACTACTCCAAGTATGCGTCGGCTTTGAATGTGTCATAAATTAACTATAGACTAGAGTAAGTTAGCAATATCAAGGTTGTGAATCTCTGCTGCTTGCTTAATTCTCCCGTGTGTCATTGAGTAAGTATCTGAAAATCATAGAGTGTTTTGGTTCTCTCTTCCTTTAATTTACAAGTGTGTTAAGGGTTCCCGACTGCCGCTCCTTCCGGGGCGACATCTCGCGGCTCCTCAAGTGGCTATCGTTGTACATTACATTTTCTCTCTTCTTTTTCCAATGATCTCCAATTATATAATTTGATAGTTTTTCAAGAGTGTCGTGAGATTCAAGTTAGTGTGTGTGATTGATTGATGATCGATTCAAAGGTTTTGGGAACTCGACGGTCGTTTCTATATAATAATGACAATGATGTATGAATGAGCAAATACCTTTTTCATACTCAAGTAAATTGGACAATGTTTCACGTAACTCCTCAGCTGTCAAACACATTCTACGTTTTAACTGCCAATTTACACTTCAAGGCAAAGCAATTTGCCAAGATGAGTCAATAAAATACCTTAAAGACGTGTGCTGGAGTCCCTTCGGATTGTCCTTCGTCGCTCCTGCTCCAAGTCAACTTCAAAGAGAGACATTGGCAGACCGGCGGCGGCAGGACTTCCCCAGTGGCAACACATGTTCTAGAAACGGCGTATTGTAAATTAATGTACATTCAATGTAAAGTATAAGGGTTGTAATTAACTTGTGTAATTTATCCATATGCCCTATAAGAATAGCAGCCAAGTCAATTAAGCTTTCTTGTATATGTAAAGACGAAAGGAGATAATGAAGGATTTAAGTACGTGGTACTACTGTAGTGCAAGTAGACGTAGAATCAGAATCTATTAAATTCGCCATATATGAACATACCGAGCAAATATACCAAATTATACTATAGACCAGTGCAAATCTATAATGTCGTCGTCTAAAATATAGCCGTTGAATGATGATGTATCCCGAATAAGTAAATGTTCAATAAAAACTGTAAAAATGTGAATTTAGCTGAAATCTTCCTCATCAAACTTGATTAATTGCATTCATTGACAAGGGCTAAGGCTTGATACCAATTTTCAAACAAAACTTTTATTATCAAGAAAATAACATACACGCTAGGCTTCACATCTTGCATTCAAGTAAACGGTATAATTTCATCGATATTGCTTTCAGATTCGACGCGCACTTTTTTGATCAACGAAGAACCACGGCTGGTTAATCGATTCAACAACAATCCATCGTGCACCATATAAAGTATCAAGTAAACAAAGCAGTTCCAACAAACAAACAACGCGAAAACATTCAACAAGTAGTGAACAACACGTAGCACTTAAAATCTTCAACAAATCAAAATGGAATCGTAGTTGGTAAGAATTATAAAAACACGCTTCAACGGCTCTCTCTTGCCCAAGTGAGGTAAATACTTAAAAATGGGCCGCTTTAAGCGACATCATATAGAAGATTGATGATTGATTACTGAACATGGACAAATTAACATTTTTAGCGTCCTCGTCTCTCATCAGAAGAACATTGGTAAGAAGGATAAAAATTACGTAGATTTACGAATACATCGGAGACGCGGGTATACCTGAATTTACTTGCATTGAAGAAGTTCGAAGAAGAAGAGACGAAGCGGAGAATCAAGGACTCGTGGTTTCGCAGACAGTGAGAGAGAGAGAGAGAGACACCGCAGAACGCTCGAAGTGGATTCAGTAAGTTTAGTAGTAGTCATCGCCGCCGCCGCGGCTGTAAGACTCACCGCCGCTGCCACTGTAGCCGCCACTATTGAAGGCACAGAAGAATCGTAGAAGTCAATTATCATAACATTTAAACATTCAGTCAAGTTCAGAGTTTTTACGATACGCGATCAATCGAAGCACTTATAGCGGTAACAAGGTTTGATTGATTGTCTCTTTTTGCAAGTTGCTTTCGTTTGTTTGTAGCAGCGCAGTAGGTTTTATAGATTAAATGTTTACGGGCTTCACGCAGAACGAAGAACAGTTACGAAGAAAGGAGGAGTGACAACAACTTATATAAAAAAGAGGTCGCAGGCAGACTGTGTAGAAATTATAAGCAAGGCAGGTAGATTTTGTACTTTGGTTTCTTCAGTGTTGTTGGCACTTTTGTGCGCGCGGAGTCTATAATTATAATACTGAAGCTCGTCAATAAATATCTTGCATTCAACTAGACTGACTTGAAGGCTAGTGATCATCACAGAAAAGGCTGGCCTAGCTCCCACCATCGTCAACACTTTCGGACTTGAACAAGGCTCCCTTGGATTCGATTTCGAACGCGAATCGACAAAGCGAAGATATATAACGCAGAAGAACGCGATTCTGAATTGAGTACGAAGTGCCAATCGTTGCAAAAAGATACTTGTTCCGAGTTAAAATCAAAAGGAGCTCCCATTTTCGTCCGCCCGACTCAAATTCAACTTGTTATTCGTGCACTGACTGATTCCTCCAAAAGACTCTCTCAAACCACACGACTTCACCTAAATACGAAAAGTAACCAAGAAAATCAAAATAATTTAGGTCGAAATTCAACGTCGTAAAGCAGTATAGTAGTAGTAGTACAGCATGCATCGGCGAAGAAGCTGATCTCGTAGTAGTTGGTTCTAAAGCTTGAGCTTAAGTTAGGTTGAAGTTGAAAACGGTTGAGGAGATAACGTCGAGACTTTTTGAGATCAGCTTCCTCTGTACCGTCGTCGTTACTGAAGCAAAGATGGAGGTGAGAGTGAATTGGAAGTTCTGCACAAAAAGGATAGCGTGGCATTTAAAATACTTGACACCTTATTAATGTATACTTTCGATAAAATCGCGACTCTGACCCACTTCTTTCCATCTCATACTGACACCGTCTTTTACCTTCGGTTTTCTCTGGGAGAACGGCTCCGGTACCTGGAACCTCCACCACCGCCGCCACCGCTGGAATAGCCGCTCCCGCCGCCGCCACCGCCACCTGAAGAGTATCCGGAACGACTACCGCCACCGCTGCTTCCACCTCGGCTTGGCCTGGATCCGTAGTCGTCGTAACGGCTTCGGCTTCCACTGTCTCTATCGTCA
Organism: Sphaeridia pumilis; assembly: GCA_034698345.1. NCBI lineage: Eukaryota > Metazoa > Arthropoda > Collembola > Symphypleona > Sminthurididae > Sphaeridia > Sphaeridia pumilis. The sequence continues at coordinate 12,890 of JAQGBJ010003272.1, forward strand.
CGACGTCCACCGCCAAATCCTACAAGAAAACATACATCAGTAATTCGGATTCTAATGAAAACAAATTGGCAAATTATCAACATTTCATGAGAGGTGGAAGGCAATTAGTCGCTCGATTGCTCAATGCTTCAAACACAAGTATCATGCCAAATAGGTGAACTCAAAATTTACCGAGACACGCAACATCCATACGCTAGAAAAGTGATGCTGTTAAAGCTATTTCTCTCATTCACGTTGTGAACACCCATCCGATTCAATTCAACAGAGCTGATTTAATACAACAAATAACGTTAAAGATATTACATCGCCTCTATACG
>JAQGBJ010003273.1:0-13205 GCA_034698345.1 Sphaeridia pumilis
GGAGATACTCCAGGAATGAACTGGATGTTCTTGGGAGGCGTCTTGGCCATTGGAGAATTCCGTAGTTGCATCAAGAATGCTCTTTCATACACTATCCTGGTACCTGGAAAAACAAGACAAATTCACCATTAGTACACAACAAGAAACAGTATCACAAACTCAAGATCATCTGCAAAACTAGCTTTGATGCTGCTAACACGTCGTTACTACTTCACTAGAGAAGTGGTCTCACCACCACATTGATTTTACGCCTAGACTTGTCATTCTATTTTCCTTTTGGGACATCATTAAACAAAAGTGTTAAAAGAACACGCTGCTGTATAATGTTGAACTGGTAAACATGGATGGCCTTGGAATCGGCGGACAATCATATGTCAGTCAGCACTTTGCAACATGATTAGCAAAAACTGCACATTATATTTTGTTGATTCCTACGAGCAACTAAAACTAGCCTCTCTCTAATCCACGAAATGATCAACAAGATCAAATCACTCAAGAGCCCAAAATTTCTAAATTCTGCAGATCAAGTTTTACAATGCCGCTTTTGATATTCTCTTCTATCGTAAGACTCTCACCTAAAAGACTCTTGAAAGCCTTCAGATGGACCTGTAAATAGCCATTCATCAAACGTTCTATCATCATCGCCCGCTTAATCTGGCCCAGCACCGACGCTACTTCACTTAAAACTTCCGTTTTCCTACCACAACCTACATCTGCCAACATCCGAAAAGTTGAGGTACAAGCTTAAAAGCGCCTCTTCGACCTTTACACCTACATTGACCTCCTACGGTTTAACACCATTAGATTCGTAGAATAAACATTAGGTTGAAGCTAATTCTTGAATCTTGAAAGCTGCATACATATGGAACGCCCTAGAACACTAGAATTCCCCTCCGACCGTTGCTTTAGTTTACGTCCATTAACCTTGCGAAACGCTGCCAACCAGTAACTACCCCAGGAAATCAACGGTCCAAGTAGTAAAGCGGGTATCAGAACGCCAGGAGAAACATGGTTTCGTTACATTACGCTACGGGCGTTGTACTTTTCCTAGAGGACAGACAAAGCGAGTGCCTACGTGATGATACGAATTCGGCATTTAGTGATTCACGTGGGGTGGTGGCAACTTTTCGTCTATTAACGCCTAGACCTCTTGGTTGTTGGCGTGCTCTATCGTTAGTCTCATTTACTCGTCTAATACGCACTCGAACCTTTTGGCCGTCGTGGAGCATTGCTGCGTAACGTTCTTTTACTCGGCTTCGAAGTCGATAGCTATAAATTTTGCCGCATTATGTACAGTACCCCGCCACCAAAGTGGCGGCAGGAGTTGGAGAAGAGTCTGCGTATTTACCTATGGCGACCCACGCTCCAACTTGGAACGATATACATGTTCTATACATGGCGAATTTATTTTACAGGAATAGTAGGAAGGAGCCACAACATGAAATACAATGGTCCATCGAAAGTTGGTTGGAATGTCCTTGGATGTCTAGCGACGTGCACGCAAGACGGTTTCGCACGTTCTTTCGAGAAAGATTATTCGCGCAAAGATTGCTGGATGCTCCAAGATTCGCAAGCCTACATTCACACATCTCTGCTCTTTTTGCGAGTGTGATTGCTTCAAAACAAACGGCCATTACTTGGTAGAACAACAAACGAGTTCTCTGGTCTAATCAACTTCTTGTCCACAAGTCAAGTTTTAGAGCACAAGAAGGCTCTACAAGATAGATAGATGATAAACTTTGTATTCTACCCAAACATTGTAATCACGTGAATCTACTGCCTGATAGGCTAACCGTTTTTCTGACTTATTTCCTTATTTTTCTACCACCCACTCCTGAATGGCGAGTTCAACCTTTTTTTGCAAACTCGTATGATTCTAACCCAGACTTTTATATAGTTGCTAGATAGCACCTTGAGTAGATTATTCGATCGCATCATAGTCCAAAGTTTAGGAAAGCTTCCCTGTTTAGTCTCTGGCTATTTTGGAAACCGACCTAAATATCTCCACGCCGGATTTTACCTCCGCCACTTCCACCCAAGTCAAATAACCGAAACGAACCCTTGTTACCACCCAGAAACCTTGACACTGACCTACCGCTGCTGCCGGTGAACAATTGGAGGCTATACTCGTCGATTAAATATTGAATCTAAACTTTTAGGAGACTGGCGATATGTACGTGACCGTAGGAAGAGGATACAATTTAACGCTGGAAAATTTCTGCCATTAGCAAAGATGCAGCAGAGCTGACTTGGGGGAACTGCTAGTAGTAGTACGACCGGGTTAGAAGCATCCAAAGCTAGCTATTAATATACAGAATCTCAACACTAGTATCCAACTTTGTTAGCTGGCAGTTTGCAAAGTCTATAAAAAGCTTGTTTGTTGTTGTTATTATAATGATGATGTTGTGGTGAGTGCTTACCTCCAGGAGTGGTGGAGTAGATGGTTCCACCCGGAGTCGTGGAATAGTCGTTGGGTAACTGACTGGCACTGCTGATGACCATCCTTCTGGAAGGAATGGCCTGGCTTTGCGTAACTTGCCTAGCAACTGGGCTTAAACTCATGTTGATGATTGCTGAAGATGTTGTTGGAGGACTTTGAAAATTTCCAAGTTGATATCACCACCAGCTTCAGATGTGTCGTCTAAAAGCCGGTCAAAGTCGAGGTACTCGGGCTGTGGTCTGACTGTCGTACTGGTGTGGTCCAATGTTGTGGACCGATTATCGTCGATGATAGTTGATGGCAATGGAGGAGGATCACACGTCCCTGTTGGCTTGTTTGTATTTACACACTTGGTGAAGTTGTTGCTTCTGCTGCTGAACGTTTGTGATGTCTTGTCCCGGCTGGGCTTGAATGAAGGCAGCAAGTTGATATCGCAGAACCGATTACAGTTTTTGAGCAATCAATTCGACTTGTCGTCTTGTTAATCAGGTTGTCTTGTATCGGCTCTACCGCTTCTTCTTCCGTCTTCTTTTTCTTGACTATATTAATGCACGTGGTGGTGGTGGTGGTGTTGACTGGAGCTCTGGAGACGAGTCACGTAAATATTACTTTAGACTATAAGACAAGAGCTTCTTTCAATAAGGCCTTAACAACTTTGGTGGTGTCGATATCCACAGGATACATACACGCACACAACAACTTTTGATAACAACACAAGATTCGCCTGATGCGGCTGGATAACAACAACAACAAAATATATCTAGAATTCCGCTTTGCAGAATTTCAACAAATTTTCCCCTAAACTCTTCTAAACTTGTGGCACTAATAGCTTGAGGCAGTAAAGGAGTTAAAAACTATCCTTTTTACTATAAAGCTTACTATACGTACAATCTACTAGAACACACGGTTTTGGTCCTTGTTGTTTTGTTGCTAACAAAGAAAGTGTGGGTCGGCGTGGTCGTGTCCTTGTTGTTGTTATTTCTTGGCTTTCTTCTCCTCCTGAACCTGCCTGACTGAACCGTCTGATGATTTTCTGATAGAAAAATAGCTGAACTATTCAACTGGGCTGTTGATTGGCAACTAATAAATACAGGCTGACTGTGAGAGCCCAAAGGATTACAATTAAATTTAACAGATATTTTATATATCCACAGAGCTTATAGCACGACTCGACGGCAGCAAACACACTCGATCACTCGGACGACTCGCAGTTGAAAAATGTTGTGGAGCAACTGTGCTCGGCTCCTCTGCAACCTTCAGTTTTATCATAGGCAACAACAGAGCAAACCTCCCAGCCAACCAGCGGCCTGAGATCCCAACGAGTTCCAGTGCGCCTCCGTCTGATTTCTGCCTCTAAAACAGTGTATATATGTATGTTGCGTCCTCGTCTAAAAGTTGCCATTAGAAGAAGCTCATCCCTCTCGCTCTTGCTCCTAGTAGAAGAGGATACATACAAACATATTTGTAGAACACGCCACCGGCGGTGGTGGCGCTGATATAGTGGGCGCGCGCACGATGGGCAAATCCCCGCCCAGCGCCGAGCCGCACAAATCTGACCATCCTCTCGGGTACTTTTCCCTTCCATCGTGGCATCTCGTCCGCCAATTTTCCTTCGCTCCCGACCCAAGGTTGCTTTCCACCTAATCTTTTGCGAATCACACAGATTTCTAATAACTTTATATATACGTTCAAAACTGGAATCTCTCAACTACTGTGTGACGAGGTTTGTTCGCCGGAGACCTCCAAGCTGGAGCTCAAACCCACGCACGTTCAGCTAGTGGCGAAACACCCGAAGCTGGATGGATGAATTGACTTTGACTTGATGCGAATTGGCAAATGATGATAAGGATTGCATCATTTTAATTGAGAAAAGAGACGCAACAACAACGCAATTTGCGAAACATTGTTTATAGTATAGACGCAGTTCCGAGTCAGTCGGTCAGATGGGCCAAATATATACAGGTATTAGACCATTAGACGGGTTGGCGGCTATATAGAGAAATTCATAGGAAATTGGCAAAACTGCCGCGTGGAGCCCAGGAGTCAGCAAGTTCGTCAGATGGAGGAGGACCTTGTTGATGTTGTTGTTGTTTACTAATAATGCTTTTGAAATGCATGTCGAACTAGTCCAAACGGTAGCACGTGGACTGGCAGAATTTCGCACGAAGCCGGCTCCAAGCAAAACATTTTGCCGTATTTTGCGTGTCACTTTGTACAGAAATTAGCGCATTTCAATGCCATTGTGGGGGGCAGTGCCAAAATTGCGCAAAAACATGATACGAATATCAAGAAAATATCACTTTATTTGCGTCATGTTCCTCGGATGATGCTCAATTGTATTGATGGTCAGTAGCGTTTTTAAATTTAGACTCGACCCGAGTCATTCGAGTTTATCAAGGTGCGATGGTGTTAGTGAATGCTTCTAATGCGCACGTTGCCTAAAATAAAAACTTGCTAGTAAAAGTTAGCAAGACCCCGAGGGATGACGCTAACAGTTTTAGATGCAGTTGGCAGGTCGCTGATAAATGTTGGAGCAAACATTGTTTAACAAAGGTCAAACGTTGCTTGTTGGGACGCCGTCGCCGCCACCCCTCCTGCTGCTGGACATTGAAGAACATGAGAGTTTCAGAAGCGTTAGGCCATGTGCCGAGATTATAAGTTAATTCCACTTCGAAGCTGCTCCTGCTCCTGGCCAATGCATATTGTTAGACGAAGGGGTTGAAGACTAATCTTGAAACGTTTTTTCACTATACAGACTTTACTTTTGTTGTAAGTGTGATTATAGCAAGGAAAAGACGGCTGTCTGGCCATTTGTTTGTGGGTAGTATTTATACAAGTACAACAACGTGAATTGAGCATATAAGTGGTGTATTGTTGATGTCTCATGAATGTGCGAGAATTTACAAAGTATGTATGTATAGGGGCAAGGGGATTGATGAAGTGAATTAAAAGGCTTTAAATACTGTGATCACTGTTTACTTATGGCACATGCTGATAACGCGAGGTATACGATTCGGCTGGAAAAACGTGTGTGCATGGAGGCAAAGGTTGGGGCTGGAGGAAGAAAGGGTTATTGTGAGTTGTGCTCGTTGTTGCTGGTTGAGGATGAAAGTGCTATTGATAAAGATTGTTTATGAATTCATTTTCGCAATCGACATGAGCTGCTGGAAGCCTGACTCTTCGAGGTCAAGTCATTCTTTGTCTTGAAGAAACTTGTGGGCTGGAAGGAGAGAAAAAGTGTCGACTGGATGATGGGTCAAATATGGAGCAGGTAAAAAAGACGTTATTAAAAAAGCACAAAAGTGGACTGGGATGGGCGGGTGTTGCTGAATGTATCGTGGATACAGACAGTCGACAAAATGTGCATTTGCCCAAGGCGGATAAATATAAAGTGTATTGTCTTGAGCTGTTGAAATACATGTTTAATTATCTTGAAGAATCTGGAGAGAGAGGATGCACGAGAGCCCAGGATTTGGTTTGTTGAAGGACGCTCAGATTCACCTACTGGATTGATGAGACTCGTCGAGATGGACCAAAACTTTTTCCTTTGTTGCTTGTATGTATTTATATAGCTTGGTTGAGTGAGACGCAGTTGAAATATATGCATTGGATTTTGTCTTAGCAGGCTGCGGATATGTATTCTTATACGGACTCGGCGAACGTTGGGGAAAGATGGGCGGTTGCGAATTCAAGTTGCGAATCTTGTACACGCTCGACATGGCTCAAGTGGCGAGAGGGGTGAGAAGGAAGAGAAGGAACGGCGACGTAGTAAGTTGAAGTTGGTTCCCATAAGCTGTATGAAGTTGTTCTGGGGGTTTAGAAATTATTACTGCGCACTTATCAAGCGTAATATGCCGGCATGGCATGGCGAGAGCTCACATTGCGAATTCTTTTTGTTGGAGGAATCTGTTGGTCCCCAGAAGAGAGAAGAGTCGAGGTCGAGCGAGCTCCATCATGTGTACCTGTATATAAACAGTTTGCTGATTTAAGACGCATTATTAAAAGGTAAACAAAAACCGCATTGAGAGACCACGTGCGTATGCATGGAATAGAGCTGGTGAATTGCCACAGACGACTCCTTCTCTTGTGTGTCCAGAAAAGTTGCCAAGCTTTGTTGTAAAAATACCAAGGGCATCGGGAATTGAAGTTGGCGAAAGGTTCGAGCTTGACGAGCTCGAGGGACGTCTGGAATATGGGCATTTTTCAAACGCCGATGACTGCATTTTATGTAGCGTTTGCCATTATAATGTGGCTCCTTTTTCCCTCTTGAGGAACTGCGTCTGCAGATTTTCGTTACAAACGATTCTGGTAGCAGACTGGTTGGGATCGCTGGGGATGCTGCGGAACGCTGATTTGAAGGCAGGAAGATTTTACGGACACGAAGCGAGTAGGTGATATAACTGCATCTTCCGGTCTTGCCCACAATAAGTGGTTGCACAAAAGGTTTGAATTTTGCTGAAGGATTCTTTTGTCCTGTGCTGTTGGTAGGCAGCAGCAGTTGATATCGATGGTGCCGCTGAACAGGTTTCGGAAAAGTACAGTTGGACATGGCTTTCACTGGAAGCTTCTGATGAGACAGCAATGATGCTCAAGGCTGGCGGCAATAAGGAAAGTAGAGAGTTTCCTTCCGGTTCGAAGCGTTCCAAAGCCAACGACATGCTCTCTGTATATGCTGCGCCAAGCGAATTTGTAAACGAAGTAACGTCGCATTTGTATTTACTGTCTACTGCCACTCTCGCAGTTAGAGCATCGGAAACTTAAACAGGGTTCGATGTGTATTTTACGTTCAGATGTGCGAATGGAAATAACCACAGCATGTTACATTTGCTGAGCTTTCGGACACGATTGTTGAGCAAGTGCTACAGGACAGGCGGGCAGTGCGAAAGACGCAGTTGAAAAGTCTGTATACATTTTGGCAAAAATTGGTCGAGTTTTCTGTGAACTTGTCTCTTGGCTTTGGATGAGATTTGTTGTCAACTTGGCTGTTCATTTTTTGGCATGTTCTCACAAATTTTTGCTACTTTATTGTATCCGAATCTGAAGTCGGAGTAAGGAAGCGGGGGAAATACGAGGAATTGTATAAAACTCGACCGGAATGGCACTTGAACAGGTGGCCCTGACCTACGAGGTTGATCATTTGGGGATTCTTTGAAATGAACCTGTGTATGCACTGTAAAAACCCATGAAGTCCTCTTGACTTTTTCGGTTATCTTTAGCCTGTTAACTATGCTGTTACCGCTTGGCATGTCGTTGGAAAGTTAAAAGGAGACTAAGTATCAATTAAAGTAAGCGAAGACCGTTTACGTATACTAACAGAATATGCCATATGGACACTGCGGTTTTTCTTGTTCTGCCTGCGCTGCTTCGTTGGCATCAACCACCATGTTTTTAGCCCGTGAACGGAATTTTTTAACGTTTTGGCGGTCTATTGGAAGTACCATACTGCGATTTAGTTAGAGTTGAGATGTTTACATGTGGACAGACACAAGTTGTGGGGCTATAAATACATAAGGAAGATAGTTATTGACATTCAAAGTACACTGATCTCGCTTGGTTGAGTTTGATGAATGTTTTGCAGCATTTTTATCTCGTCAAGATGATTGGCAAGTAATATGTTGGTGGCTGAACCTCTTCCAGATGCATGGCCCCGGGTCGTGCGAAACGTTGCCTTGTTAAATATGTGGAAATGGAAGAGGTTGATGAGTGCAAATAGCTCATCATCATCATCACCATCAATGTCAGTTAAGTTTACACAAGTGCAAAAGAAGGCATCGTTGAGCTGGCTCAAAATATTCGTGCCAAAAATCGCATACGAGATCAAAACACTTGATGGATCGACAACGATCAAGGATTCATCAAAGTATCGCGATCGCGAGTGCAGCTGGAGCAAAAATCTGGTTTGTCGAAAATTCATGCGGCTTTTTTCGGAGGAAAAGTTTTTACCGAAAGTTCTTCACATTTGCTGAAAATAGATTGATGAAGGAATATAAAAATTGCAGCAGGCTTTTGGGGGAGGCCAAAAGCTAGGCTTGTTTCGTTAGGGATTTCCATGGTCGCATGAGGCATGAGGTCATGTCTCGGTTTCGGTGAATCGATATTAATGGTTGTCTTTGTCTTCAAATTCTGTAACGTTATATCCCAACAAAGTTTGCACACACTCAAACTTTCACCATCATCAAACATGTATTATGCTTCCATACACTTTTACTACATGCCATTAGATTCGTCACCGAAGAATGAAGAAAGAAATTTCAGAGTCGTTTGGCAGTCGAAGCATAGGCAATAATGCTTTTGCGCCGAGGTCTGGACCATAAATTTTGAAGAACACGTAATAAATTTATCGTTCTACGACAATGATGACTAATACCGTGTATTTGTGATTCGCAAAGCAAAATGCTGTCTGTCGATGAGGGTAAAGTGTAGCAGACACAACGTCCTTCACCTTGAAGGAGGAAATGGCGGACAGAAATAAAAATGTATTGGAACTGAAAAGTTGTGTTAAAAGATAATTTTTCCTTTGGGCTAAATTGAGAATTTATGGGTCGTTCGGATAGTTCGGAAGAGTATTTTTTGCAGAGCCTAGTGTACTTTTCTGGAGGAAGTAGAGGAATAGGAATCGAAAATATTCAGTAAAATCGTCTAAAATCTCTGATATATACATGTAGTATGTATACTAAAGCATCATTGGAATTCACTCGTCACTCTCAGACAAGAGCAACAATAATAATTGGGCTCTGTATTCCAAGAATGTCTAAAAGCGATCTACATTTAAATATAAAGGACTGGTTGCTTGCGAGGAACAAGTTTTGTATCAGCGATAAATAAATTGCAACTGGAAATTACCGCATATTTGTGTGGAGCTAACCAGAAATTCTACCGAGTTGGATTAACTCGTGCGACGTTGATACAGTACGACCTCTGGATGGCGATTGGCGAAATTAAAATTGGCGAGAGTGCAAGCAAACTTGATGTTCGCAATTGACCAGTTTAGCGTGCATATTAACCAGACCAGAAGTTGTTTACGTTCATTCATCCATTAGTAACTCGAGACTTGCAGTTCCAGAAGGGGGATAAAAACTGGATCCACATTTCAAAGAGCATCATCATCAAGTATGCAAGCCGTAAGAGTTTCTGCCGTTTGGGTACGTGGTTTGGCGAGGGTAAATTATCAAGATGGCGGCGCTTCCAATTGCGACGCTAGCCATGCAGCAACCTTCTATTCTAGACGAAAACATCTCAACTTGGCATCCCCTCCAGAGATAGCTAAAGATTTTTTTGTAATTGAGCTTTTGTGTTCCATGAGCGAAAAGGTTAGGTTATCTGAGCGCTGGAATCAAAAGATATGAGGATTGAACAAAGGCTCAAGTTTAATTTTGATAGACTGGTTTCAAGTTGCTCTTCATGACTCCTCTGGTATCAGCGCTCATGAGAGTAAAAAAGGTGTTATTATTGAAGCGTCTTTGTAAACAGACATAAACATTTGCAGGTTTCTTACACTGTGAGCATAGTTAGTGGCACTGACAGCTGCAACGTTTTTGCTAATGAATTCCTGTACTTTAACCATTAGACCAGGTCGAAAGTTTAGTTGTTTTTGTATGTGAATTTGCAGCAATTTATGGCTTTATTACAAAAGCTCACAGTCAGCTAGGAGATTGACAGGGAATTCAGTTTGGGCTATAGTAGCCCAAACTGTATAGTTGTAGCAATGGAAAGTTAATAGTTATCAGTGTGACCCTTGCGATAATTCCAGAGAGCGCTGCTGATCTCCATACTCGATATGTTTGTTTGTGAGGAGTGTAAATGTTCCAGAACCGCGCTGGCTGATGCTACCCTTTGTTTAGGTTGTTTGTTTACACACACACAGGATGTAAGCAAGGAAATTGTGATAAGTAATTGTGATTACATGACCAAGATTAGTCTTGGACAGACAGCTCAGCGTTTTCATTAGCATTTTTCGCTCTTTGCTTGCATCCATTATCAACTTTTCTCCTTGCAAATCATCCTTCTCAGCAGGTCATAATGACCGCATTAGCAGCGTTTACCCTTGCTCCGGGCAATAGTCGACCACATAGCAACATGGAGCAGCGTCTAGGAGCGGCTCCTAGAAAAAAACAGCTTGTTCTAAAATGCAGTAACACGATAATAGTTATACGACCAGCTCATTGCCTTCCACCAACCAGAAACTTGATACAGCTTTTGTATTTTAAACACATTAACAAAACTGCTTACGTTTACAATGACCTACTTTACGCAAGTGTTAAGTTGGAGCGATGCAGCGGCAGCGTTCGGACTTACTTAATTCAGTCGACGAGTTCGGATAACAATGTTTCTATTGCGCTAGCTGCAGAGGCTAAAAAGACTAGCAGAGGGATGAGAATGCTAGAAATGTAAAGAGTCTGTTGTTAGAGACTGCAGGTTGCGCAAACAATATTCTCATTATGTGGGAATATTAATAGAATTATATTTACGAGGGGAGTTGAGATCCGGATCGTGATTTCCTGGTTAAAGAGCTTGTATATAAAACTGGTTGATGAATTCTTCTGCTTGAACTGACTTCATTTTGTATTATATATTATAGATTAGCTCCTCTAACAACACTGTAGTCGAAATAAAACTTTTTGGCATGGAATGGGACTAGTTAGGAATAGTCCTTCAAAAATTGCGGTTGTACTGGCAACTGTGGCCTTGTTTGAAGGTTTAAAAAAGTGAATAATCCAGGCCGGTGTATTCCAATGTTATTTCGTGGCTTCAGTTTGTTTTCATCTGGAATAGAAAATCTGGAAATTGCCATGAGTCATTAACTGCATACGGATTGTGGTTTCATCAAGTACAAAGTACATGGTATCGAAAATTCCCGCATATGGAATCTGGTTAAAAATGCAATGTCGAAGCCACGCGGTCTGAGCATGATATAGGAATGAACAAAGGACGTGTGAGGCTTGTGGCTACGTTCTGAATGGGCTGAAGCTCAATCTGTGGATCATACTGCATACTATAGATTACAGGCTAACTACATACAACCATCGGTGATTTAAATAGTAAACACATTTGTGCACCGACAGATTGCTTTGAAGAGTTAATTTGATAAATACATGTAGTGTCAAATCTGATGTGTGGCAGGCATAATATAACATAACAGTTGCTTCTGATGTGAACACACGTTGTGAGTTCAGCACAGTTATACGGGATTGACTTGAGAAACACTTTTGGCTTTAAATATGTTTATTGCTAACAAGCGTTAAAGCTGCAATTTGTCAACACAACTTTCGATGCGTTTGAGGATAACATACAATACTGTTTTAGGATTGTTTTGACGCGAAACAAAATCTTGAAGGACTTGTTTAGGTATGCCATATCACCGGGAAACGTAACTTGAATTTTACAGAGCCTGGATGCATAGTATTCTATTCTATTACCTGAACGAAAGTATTAATAGTATTAAATGCTGCATGAGTCATGATACAATAGGTTGGGAGAATTTTGCAAAAGGGCTAATGATTTACGAGACAGCTAACCAAATAACATTAGATAACATGATCTAGTCCGAAACTATCAAAATGACAGAGGTAAATATTATGCTACGTAGCATGTTTTCCCCAGTTAAGTTAGTTTGATGATACATGGGAGAAACCAACCGCAGTACCAGACAAATGTGCAGTAAAACGGCTCTGGGGGACATTACAATTGTTCGTTGAACTGTTGTTCAGAGTGAGATGAATCACCTATTTGTGACACTAATCACGATTACTTACAAAATTTTATCATCACAATGTAAAACAATAGCTGACTGGTATCAAATTGTAACCGCAAGTCAACAGGTGTGAATTCCATAGAAAACGAACCGACGGGTCAGGTCAAATCAACATAATAATGAGTAATAGCGTGGCGAACAAACAGAAAAAACAAACGTCCAGTCTAATACGTCTTTTGTTGAAATGCTGAAAGTTTAAAACACTAAGTTTCTGAAGTTTGGGACTGGAAGAATTTCAACACATTGTAATATAATCTCATTCTCCTGCCTGCTACCCAGAATGGCACAAATTCTGATTCTATTATTACAAAAACGAAGGATAGCACTCTATATCAAATGTGGGCACCTCGGTGAGTGAGCATCAGAGAGGCTTGATGAGCTTCAAACTTGAAAAAAGTTTAGGCCGATCCAAGAATTCCTTCTAAGGCTCCGACAAGCTCATCACACCGGGCACTGATTCCTTTCAACTCGACGGTGTTTAATCCAACCATTTTGACTAGTGGAGGCACCTGTGATAGACAAGCCGGCTGTTAGTATTTGCCAATTCGCTAATTGCAAGACGTGACTCGGCAGACATGAAAATTTGCTTACCTCAGCGCGTGCCAATTGGCAGCATCTGAGTAGGGCTTTGAGACCACGCCAAGCTAGTTGTTCCGCCGGCTTCTCAGACAGGAATTGCAGTAGGGCCATTGCCACTTCGACGGCAACGTCATCAAATACCTGTTGATAAATTCGGGAATAATTTGTTAGTCACACGTTCAACTCAATCAGGAAGGTGGAAACTTTCAAAGGGTTTTCTAAATGAACTATAGCAAGAGGGGATTCATTCAAAGCTTTTTTGAATTTGAATATGCAACTATTGTCTATTTGCAAAGGGAAGGGGAAAGAGGACAGATGCATAGACTATTAAATTAATTGAAAAACAACCTTGGATTTTGACTTGGCCGGGAGGATGGACCTCACCACTAATGTTTGTCCAAGTCGCTTGTAACAAATACAAACTCCGTATTAAAA
>JAQGBJ010003274.1:0-13203 GCA_034698345.1 Sphaeridia pumilis
ACTTTTTACAACCTAACTACCTTTTCCAGCATGTGACAACAGTCACGGTTAAATTGGCTTCATTCCGCTCCATGTTCCCAGACACCGTCTCGCTCGTCTTTCTGCCTTTAAAGTTACATCATTTACCCTGGAAGTCACGGTTTAAGCGGCAAACTATTGCCGCACTCAAACTCGTGTAATCTTATTTTGTCTCTCAAGTGTCGTTCTTATCTCTCGTCTTCTTTTGCTGGCTGGATACTTGCTAATGTAACCGAGCCAAGTTTCTCTGGCTTGGAACACGGAAACCGTCCGATTTCTGCAATGCGCTTATTAGTATAATGCAGCTGTAAACAGATTCTTCTCGTCCTAGTCCTGGAGGAGAGAAACGCTCGTGTACGCGCTGGCTATTTAACTTTAAATATCCATGACGTTCACACAAATTGAATATGTCAGATGGAAAACATTTCCTCTCTTGCCATACTTACTACCTTGCTAACAAGCCCTTTTAATGCTCTACACAACCCACACAGACACGCACAAATCCAGCCACTGTCAAATATGTACTTGCAAATGTACTTCCCATGGCCTCAAACTAGACAACTTTCATGGCAGCTAAATCTCAACTCTGTCGAATTGGGCAAGTCGAGGGGCTTCTCCAAAAATGTGTTGCATAACCGGCTGAATTTTACGTATGCCATTTCAAGCATCTTTAAATCTTGCACACGTTCGTCTCCTCGTTCAATCTTGTTCTTCTTCATCTCTGTATACGGATGCATGCAATGCACTTGACTATTTTCCTTGTTATGACACCCTGTCAGTGTAAACAAACCGACTTCAACTTTTCCCTCTATTCAATCACTTGTTATAAATGGAAAGAAAACTAAGGTTATACTACTCGGTCGTTACACGAACCCGAAATAACCCGCCTGACGCCGCCGCCGCCGCCGCCCGGCTTTTGCCTTTTCCGGATATCCTGCTTCAGCGAAACCAGCACCACGTCAGCTGGATCCCAAGAATTTTAACCTTTTATAAACATAAACTCTTGAATCTTCTTATCCCACTCCCATATATGATACGTTGTCTGCCGACACCAGTCGTTTACAGTTTCATTTATCGTTCAAGACTCAAAATCGTCTGATAAAGTTCAGGTTGACACACTGTAGTTTTGATGACTTTTGAGCTACTTACTTTCATCTGATTAATCAGTACCTCACAGGAACAAGAAACGAGATGCATTTATTGACTAACTGGTATTTCTTCCCAATCTTTCAGTGTAACTCATACCAAGATGAATTTCTCTTACAGGTTCTTTTACTGACTGCCGATTGCGGTTTCAACGATTCTTGTTCTCACTCGGAAATTTTGCGGTCATCCGTAGACGTTTGGTTGCAAGCCCACAGGAATTTGTGAAACACCTTTGCCGACTTTGACAAAGTGTGTGAACATTTATTGACTGGCGGTCGTATTCAGTGTTTGTGTCTCAGACTTATGCAACTCATCAGTCATTGTCAGCAAAAGTGCATTCCTTGCCACTAACATTTCAACAGCGGAACTTGACCTTGTTGATTATTGTGGTGATTTGAACCGTGTGTCGTCAACTATTTTACCTCACGAAAGTTTTCTACGTCTTTTCTGTCAAATTTACGGAACCTGACAACACTTGAGCCGTGAATTCACCTGCGAAAGTTGGGCCCAGTTCAAGGTTTCTTTAACTTGTTGAATTGGATTTACATTACTTGGCATCAACATGATTGGAGCAATTAAACGCCGTTGGAAATCAAAAAAGTAAGTACATTTGAATTTAATTTAGTTTTATGTACCTTTGTAAAAAAAGTTGCAGTCGACATCCCGAAACCTGGCACCAAAAGCCCTGCTGCATTCTTGAGCTTTTAAAAATAGCAAAATTTTGCCAAGCCACATCAATCACCAGGAAGATCCACCCACTAGCTGTTGTTTTTCATCAAATTTTTCGCATGCCTTCTTCAAGTTCTTGCAATGCTCCGGTTACTTGATCAACTTTGCGTGGTTTGTACTGCGTTCGCAATTATTCATCGGGTCTACGTTTTTGAATACAAATGTATTTTGTCAGTTGTTGTGACATAGCAGGCATCAACTGCATGAATCACTTTCCAATTACGGATTTTGACTATTGTATTCATCGTAATTGGCAATTCTTTTCCGTTTAGCCATAAAGCAATGAGTTTGCAGGCTGTATGCTCCGATTCGAGAAACTTTTTGTCGATATTACAAGTCTCATCCATAATGCTTAAAGGAGCGTCGCCGCCATTACTCAAAAGCGCTTGACATAAAAATTTTCGTGCCATCCAAATATTTCACACTTTGTTGCACACTCTGCAAACTTTAGGTGAGATTCTCAGAATTTTTGTTACTGGATCGAAAAGGTAGTGGTAGTGAGTAGTGGCAATATCCTTCTTTGCAAAGCAATACTTTTTTCTTCAACTCTTTTCCCATGTCCCTTGTTCAACATTCCTTTCATCTTTTCTCGTATTTCACGGCGTCAATAAAAGCTTCCATTTCTCAGATACTCGGTTTTGAACAAGTCAGCAACGTCAACTCATCCTTCTCCAATAACTTCCGCATTACTTTGTCAAACAAGACAAAGATGAACCACAAATTGATCTTTTCCGTTTGCAAAACTTTGCTTCTTCTCCCAAACTAAATTCCTATCACTTTTTTATTACTCTTTCTTTTTTCTCTAGACAACCAACTTTTTACACAAAAATACCAATTTCTCTCATGTTCCTCCAGTCAGATATTAAGCTACAATTTTTCTTCCACGCGTCTAACAAGTTTCTCTGTCGCCTACGCAAGTCTAAGAAAATACATCTTTCACGCATATATTTCTCCCAGTCAGTCACACAAAACTTGCCATTCTTTCTTTACATATAAAATGTCTTTCCCGTCATCTTGCATGCCAATTATTTTGGCCTCAAGTTTCCCACAAAGGTGTACAACCCTAAAATCTTGGCATCGGCAAAATTATTCGGGATTCAACCATGTAGAACTATGCGAACATTCTTTCCGCCATAAAAACGCATCGCAGTCGCAATCAATTCCTTAAGGTATTTCACTCATTGCGAAACTTCCGATTTCTTATTATATTCGTAGCCTCGCGGCCCCGCGGTTGGGAGCAAGCAATTCTTTTGCTCCAGAAAATCAATGTTTCCAGCCATGTGGAGGCGGAACGAAAAATATCATTTGCTCCACTCTTGACAAAAGTTGCCATCAGACACACCTTACAGCAATCATCGCATGAATTCTGGCCAAAGTTGCCAATATTGCACACTGTATACATTCCTTAGAATTCCGTATTTCATTCCGTTTCGGAGTTCCGTGTTTTCTATTCATGCGGGCATGTATTTGAACACCTGATTTTTGTGTTTTCGGACTTTGAGTTTCACCTCCCGCCTTTCCGTGTTTTATTTACAGTCTTAATGGAATTATTGCCTTTGAATTCGCTCCCAACCTTTTACAACATTTCTACCGAGTAGAATTGCGACAGAAATTCTGGTAATGACGGCAATTAAGTACTTGAATCCTGCTTTGATCGCTCTGCGTACAAAAATATCTCTTGAAAGTCTGAGGCCTCTTGAATTACCCGCATTGCAGCCAATTTCAGAGGCACAAAGTTGTAGAGTTTTGCAAAACTGACATCCCATTCATGCTGGCTGCATTCTTGAACTTGTTCTATCCAGACACATTTCCATCAAGCCTCATTTTGTTTTAATCATTTGAGCAATTTCGGGCTCTTTTATATATATGCTGCTCTAAGTTTTCTTGCCCCAGCCTATTAACTATTGTACAACTTTTGCCAAATTTCATTTCTGAAAGAACCTAATATCTCCTCTTGTAAAAGATCTCCAGTCAGAAACTGAAACCGAGGCATTCATTTCCTCCGTCAAATATTCAGACTTTTCTCTTCTGGTAATGAAATAATAACCTCTTTTGGTGTAACATTGAGACTCTTTCCCATCCCACTATATTCAGAACGGAGAGACTTTACCATCATACCGCATAATCATTTTGATCCCACAAATTCCCACTCTGAATGTTCTTCTCCTGCCAAAAGTTTCTCTCATTCCTTCCATCCATCCGACTGGCACAAGTTTGTCTTCTTTAAACTTTTATTGCCAAGATCCTTCACTTTCATCAATGCCAGCCCGGAATTAAGCCCCATGTTCCAAGACACTTTCTGTGCCCTCTTCTCTGGTACTTCTGGAGCCACAAAATCTCCTACACGGCATTGCTTTCCATCAGACAAATTTCAGAACACATTTTGCCCTATGTCGCCTTATCAACCCACCACCGACTGACTCGAGTCTATCTTGCCGGTAATGTAAACATAATTACCCTCCTGTTCAACAACAACTCTTATGTCACGCGCCTGGACGTGTTCTTCAACCTGTAAAGCTTTTTTGTTTGGCAAAGATCATTTACAATTCTACCTTGCCATGTGTCTCGTAACGTTATCAAATACGTTCATTCCCATTATCTTTGAAAAACATCATCATTATTATTACTATCACTATGTTCAGTTAGTTCCTGTATTCTTTCCATTCGATCTAGGCGGTTTTTCAATACACATTTTCCACCAAAATCCCCCTTGTCTAACAATATTAATCGCTAATTATTGGAAACTCACAATAGAAACGACGAGAACCCAGAGCAAAGCTGACTAATTGCATTACATATCATATTTCTCCGAAGCAACGTTATTATATGAATATAACTTTGCTCAATGAGCAAACTAAACGAGCAAGAGCGACGGATGGATGAAACCGGAGTCGAGCGCCTGAAACCAAAGCAGAATATGATGGTTTTGTGCCATTATATATTGTGAATGGAAGGCGAAAAGTTTCCATCCGCACACGGCACAGCAAACACACAACAATCTACTTTGTCAACTATTAGTCATTAGAGAAACATGTAGACGAAGACTGGAACTGAAGCGTCACTACACGAGTCAATCAATATAAAGCATACAAAACACTATTGTTTTCCAGTCCCAAAGAAATCCGAAACGACGAGGACGGACAGCGCGTGGAATGGAAATTCTACGACAGTCTTTCACCCACTACCATTAATATAAACGTCTGTTGAACCTTATGGAGGCAGGCCACAAATAGCTCCCAATCAGTCTCTCTTCGAAAAGACCTTTCTTCTCGGCCCGTTAGTTGTGGTAAATTACTGTGTATTCAGTATACGCAACAACTCAACTTCATACAGCAGTTTGACTTCCCGCGCGGCACACACACACAGAAAGAAAGTGTTTCCGTCTATTAATGGCTTAGCAGACAAATGACCGTTCTTACCGAATGTCATGTACAAACACACCTTTTATTTTGTCAAACGGCCTTATGCAGTCTTTGTATACACTGCACACTCGTATGAACGACGCTTCCATAAAACTACTTCCTTTTCAAGATCGATCGGCAATAGTAAGAGTCGCATGGCGGTGACCGGAATTTCAAGTACAGTTTCCTTGAGTAACAGCTCCCGGTTGAGTCAAAAGCAAACTGTTGCGAATATCCCTGCTATTAAGTAAATTGCTCCAATGATTGCTTCAGCTTGTTTGTGTGCCAGCAGTAGTAATTTACTGCAAATTTTCTATCGTTGACATCAACAAAATCTGCTAGTTTCCAAAAAATCCAGTAACAGTTTGGCTTTCAAGAAATAAATAGCGCTTAAGGATTTATGTGTCATTCCTGGGCGCAATCCCGAAGAAGCCCATAAATAGCACGTGGGAGTTCTGTGCAAGTTCTGATAGAATAGGCTCTGGCTCTGGCTTATATTGCTTAATGCTTATCTTATTATGTGTCCTAGCCAAAAACTTGTCGTTTGTCAGCTTGTTCCGTTATAGAAAGTCTGCCGACTTTGCGTGCAACCCAATGTACCCAATACCTTCTTTGAAATGAGCTGCTCAGCAACGGTTTCGCCAACGCAGAATGATTGATGTTCATCGCCATTGTGTTTCTGTAAAACTTATTCTCACGTCTGTCACTCGTTTCTAGTTAACGAAAATTAAGTGGCAAATGCCAATATACTATTTTGTTTTATTATATTCTTCCTTACTGGCACAAGTGCACAAGTGCTCACATAATTACAACGACAAAAATTATACCCGTGACCGAGCCGCTTATAAGGGCTCAATTCAACGAAATAGTCTATAGCACTTGCTTTTCCATGGCCAAACCAAGGATCTTGTGCAGTATCAATTTGGGTACAACTTGCTCTGGACACTGGTCAAATTTTTGCAAAATTCTGCTCACAAGCGCCTCGCTGCTGATCGAAAAAAGGTCCTTAAGGTTGACTTCGTTGTATACTTGAAGTACTTTGGCTATCTTTTCAACGTCGTCGAAGCCATAGTTTTCCTGTTAAACGAAACATGTGTTAGCTTTGTCCATTGAAATGGTGCCCGTGTCCAACAATAACTATGGTGCTCTCACCTGCAAAATTTCTCGCTGCTCAGCGTCCGCCATCTGCCAAGCTGAAGTAGAGCACCAGGAAGCCACTCCAGTGGCGATGTCGGTGTAAAGCATTTTTCCGGTTGGAAGTGATGGATACACGTCGTTGAAGTCGTTGGCGTTTCGAAAGAGCATACTAACAGCGTACATCATGGAATTCCAAAAAGTCAGCTGTTCTTGAGTCACTCTGAATCCCGCCTAGAGTATGAACATCTTGAAATTTAACCACAAACTTTTGTTAAGTTCCCTTATGATAGTTATTTTTACCATTGTGGCAGCAATTTCAAAAGGCAAGTCATAGATTGGGGATGTTGTTGCTCGATTATGCTCCTCTCTGTTCACCCAGTTCCAACTAAACCAAAAAATTACTGTTTCTGACTCTATACCCTCTTCGAAAGACCAAATGATGAGCTTACTATTTGTCGCAGCTTTGATGCGTTAAAGCATTCAAAGTCTGACCGGCAGTGGCAACCGAAGTGTAATAGCTGTATTTGTATAAGATTTTTGTAAAACCCAAACCCATCACAATTTTCATTAATTAAAGGGCGAAGAGACACTTACGCAAAGCGCCTGGAAAGGTCACACCCGAACGACTCATTCTTGAACTTGTTCACCACAGCTTCATTGATGACATGAAGTACTAACAGTATCATCATTGTTGCCTTTTCCCGACCGACTCTGACATGGTATGAAGGTTGAAAGTGACGGGTGCCACTTTTGTCAACCATGTCGTCCAATACAAAGTAGATCCCGAAGAGCTGAATCATTTAGTCCATAGTCCATCTTATTAAACCCGCTCGTTTGACCATACAAAATTTATATAGCCACTTACCACTTGCTGAGCCCATGCATAAAAGTGCGAATATTCCGTTTGCTTTCTGGTTGGATTTTTGCAGTAATGTTTGAACAAGCTCAAGAACAACATGCTTCTGAAAATATCATCAGTTGAAGTCCTCATGGTTGAAATTATTCACCTGCTCTAACTCACCCGTCACTGGCAAACTGAATCGAATATTCTAAGAGATCAATCAGCGGCTGATGAAGACTTTGTGTTATCTTCATGGAGCCCAAACTGAGCAGCTGCTCGTAGAATTCGGTGCGGTAATCCAGAAATTCTTGGTATTCTTCTTGTGTCAAAATTCCCAGTTGCTGAGGTTTCGAAAAGAGGCCCATAATCTCGTTTTTTCTTTCTGCAAGACGAAATCCACGTTAATGCAAAATTTCGCACATCACTAACAAATGTGCAGCTCACAACTTGAGTTTCTTAAACTATGCCGACGTACCTTCTGAAACTTCAAGGTTCCGACGACGATTGGCTTCAATCACAGAGCCGGTTATTTTGGACATTTTGATGATTGAATTTCAACGTTCTTTCTTAGTGCGGACAGAAGTAAATTCAGGCTTTTCGAAGGAGCGTACTTCGACTGACTAACGGGTGCAGGTGTTGACGATTGAAGGTTCTGTTCGAGTCACAGTTACCTTTGGTGCTGGAGGAGGAAGCTCTTGTAGTTAGCTCATTTGAGGATTTTTGCATCAATATTTTTTAACAAAATATAATTTATTCATGTATACGCGATCCTCGTACTGGTAGTAGATTTATGGAGTGTTGTAAAGCGGTGTTGCGTAAGAAATGCGGAGTGCTGTGTCGGTTAGTAGCACAGAACTAACAACCGATGTTGGAACGTAAGCGTCAAAATAAAAAAAAATTGCAGCTATGTTGTAAAAACTATATGCATGTACCAGGCCATGAAGATGTACCAGCAACTATTTTCTAGTTCTTAGGGTAATTAAAACAAATTCTTTGAACGCGATTATCAAATAAAACTTTGCTTGCGACCACTTGTGCGTGCAGCTTGTCGGCTAATTCTCGTGAATGTCAAGTCAGCTAATGTATTTACTCATGAAATTTCGTGTGCCATCAGCCGTCTTTAGCAACCACGTTTGTGATCGTTTGATGTTTGACAACTTGTCTGATTGATTGAGGTGATATGCTGACTTGGCTGTATTCTTGTCATCGAAGGACCTTACAAGCGTTGTAAGGCATCTGATTGTACATTTTTATACACGCATTTGCGAATTAGCTTCAATTACCTTTGCTACGCCTGCAGCCATTGTTCAACAATCAATATACAAGTTTGTCATTCTTTACCATGTGTGGCCTCTGCAGTTTTTCGCTGAGCATTTGTTATGCCGTCACTGTCTCCGTTGCAAAAATGCCTTCCCACATTTGATCCCACTTGTTCAACATTTCAATGTAGCAATCATAAGATGATGATCCTTGTCAAACTGTTTCACTCTCGATTGTCCACTCAAAGTCCCCTTGGCAATACTGCTTTGTTTTATAACAATTTTTATTGCTGGAACAAGATAACTGTACTTACAACTACAACGTGCAAAACCACGAGTTTCGAAACAAGCTACAATGGGCTCAATTCCAAGCAAACGTGTGCCTTTCCAGTGCGAAATTGAGAAGTTTGTGCAGTACTGTTTTTGGTACAACTTGCTCCGGACAATGATCAATTTTTTGCAAAACTATCTTCACAAGTGCTTGGCGGCTGGTAACATAAAGATCCTTCAGGTTGACGTCGTTGTATACCTGAACTACTTTAGCTATCTTTTCAATGTCTTCAAAGCCATAGTTTTCCTGTTGGATAGAACCTTTGTTAGCAGTGTGGATGGGTGTACATGTCCACCATTCATGATGCTCACCTGCAAAACCTTTCGCTGCTCAGAGTCCGCCAACTGCCAAGCTGAAGTAGAGCACCAGGAAGCCACTCCGGTGGCAATGTCACTGTAAAGCACTTTTCCGGTTGGAACTGATGGGTACACGTCGTTGAAGTCGTTGTTGTTGCGAAGAAGCTTACTTACAGCGTACATCATGGAATTCCAAAGTGTCAGGTGTTCCGGAGTCACTCCAAAGCCTGTCTGAGGTACACAGACATTTGGTTTAAACACAAACTTTTGCCAGTTACACATAGTCTTTTCTTATAGTTACCATTATGGCCGCAATTTCAAATGGGCAGTCATGGAGCGGGGACGTCATTGCCATATTATGTTCCTTTTTATCCTCCCAGTTCCAACTAAATCCAGAATTACTATCATTTGACTCTAACACCTGCTTTGAAAGATCGAATGAGCAGGGTAGCTTACTATTTGTCGCTTCTTTGATGTGCTAGAGCATCTAAAGTCTGACCGTTTGTGCTGAGCGAAGTGTAATAGCTGAAATCATGTAAGGTTTTCTTTAAACGCATACCAATCTGTTTAGTTACTATGATTTGTTGCTGAGATAATAGTTAGCGGTAACTTCAATTCTCTTTGTGTTTTGGCCTGATGAAGGATGAAGTTCCGAAATATTGCCAATTTCTCCTTATAACCCCTCCCCAAACGTTGTACTTTTTCTTGAGAATTGTAGCATACCAATGTTGGTCAATAAAAGGGCCAAGAGGAAACTTACGCAAAGCGCCTGGAAAGCTCGTATCCGAACGGCTCATTCTTGAACTTGTCTACCACGGCTTCATTGATGATATGCATTACTGATAATATCATCATTGTTGCCTTTCCGCGACCGACTTTTACATGGTATGAAGGTTGAAAGTGGCGGATGCCACTGTTGTCAACCATGTCGTCCAAAGGAAAATATGCTCCAAACAACTGAATCATTTTGTCCAGTCCTATTAAACCCATTCAGTCTGACTGTTCAAAACTTTATACAGTCACTCACCACTTGCTGAGCCCATGCGTAAAAGTGCGCATGTTCAATTTGCTTTTTGGTTGGATATCTGCAGTAATGTTTGAACAAGGTCAAGAACAACATGCCTCTGAAAAGATATCATTAGTTGATTTCAAGACCTCATGTCTAAAATTACATATTCACTTTTTCCATCTCACCCGTAACTGTTGAATTGAGTTAAATATTCCACGAGATCAATCAGTGGCTGATGAAGACTCTTTGTTGTCTTCATCGAGTCCAAACTGAGCAGCTGCACGTAGAATTCGGTGCGGTAATCTAGAAAGTCTTGGTATTCTTCGAGTGTCAGAATTCCCAATAGCTGAGGTTTCGGGAAGCCCGAAATCTCTTTTTTTCTTTCTGCAAAACAAATTCTTCACAAATGCACAACTTGCCCTGAATCGAAAGATGTAACGCTAAGAACTTCATTTTCTCATATTACGCTGCTGTATATACCTTCTGGAACCTCAAGGTTCCAACGGCGATTAGCTTCAATAACGGACGCGTTTACTTTGGACGACATTTTGCTGATTGAATTTCAACGGGGTTTTATAGTTTTAGTTGAAGTAAATTTAGCCTCCCAGAAGAAGAGTACTGCGACTTACTTGTGCGTGTGTATGTAGACAATTGAGACTTCTGTTCCACAGTTCTACTCACGGTTTACTGATTTTTGCACCAATACTTTTCAACAAAATATTATTTATTTTCATTATGCAATATTCGTACTGGTAGTAGATTTTATGGAGCGGTTGTAAAGCAGTGTTGCGTAAGAAATGCGCTAGTGACGCGTCGTTTTAGTAGAAGTACCAATCGATGCTGCGACGTGAGCGTCAAAATGAGAAAAACAGCAGCTTAAAATTATGTACCAGGTCCTGAAAATATACCAGCATTTATTTTTCATTTCTGTGATAATTAAAAAAATGCTTTGGCCGTGATAATCAATGAAACTTTGATAATGGTCACTTTCGCGTGCATCCTTGTCTGTTTATTCTCTTGAATGTCAAGACAGCTAATGTATCCCCTCATGAAACGTTATCTGTTTAGTTACTATGATTTGTTGCTGAGATAATAGTTAGCGGTAATTTTAATTCTCTTTGTGGTTTGGCCTGATGCAGGATGAATTTCCGAAATATTGGCAATTTCTCCTTATAACCCCCCCCAAACGTTGTACCATTTCTTCAAATTTCCATATGCCATCAAACGTCTTTAGCAACAACTCTTTCCGCTGTTTGACAACTTGTCTGATTAATTGAGGTGATTGGCTGGGTTCTTGTCATCAAAGGAGTTCAGAGCCGTTGGAAGACATCTGATTGCAACGAATGGGCATTGTATACACGCATTTGCGAATTAGCTTCAATTACCTTTGCTACGCCTGCAGCCATTGTTCAACAATCCATATACAAGTTTGTCATTCTTTACCATGTGTGGCCTCAGCAATTTTTCGCTGAGCATTTTTTATGCCGTCACTGTCTCCGTTGCAAAATGCCTTCCCACATTTGATCCCACTTGTTCAACATTTCAATGTAGCAATCATAAGCCTTGTAACTGAGAATGGATGATGATCCTTGTCAAACTGTTTCACTCTCGATTGTCCACTCAAAGTTCCCTTGGCTTGCTATTTTTGTTCGCGACTAATCATCATCAATTAACCCTCGCGTCCATCACTGTCGCCAGCGTCGTGTCCTCAATGGGTCCTTCTTGTGCGCTTAAAGTTGCATTTCCTCTTTCGCAATCAAACCACGTTTTATTCTTAACTGCCGCTCTGCACCGACGTCACAAACGACGCGCCTGCAGTTGGTGGATCAAACAACGATTACAAGCGTCAAACTGATGCATGACAATTATAAGCAAAACAGGAACTTGCTTTTTGAAAATCATCCAAATCCAGGCCTATTTCCGATTGCCTGACTCAAGGGATTTCCAGCATCCTCAGACGGGAATGACAAAACTTTGGAAATAACAAAGTTATTATTGATTTGGCGCCAAACTTGAAACTAGTCTTTTTATCAGTTGAAGTAGACTGACTGAAGCAGTCATCAACCTGTTTGCTTCATGGGCTAAAAGTCGTAAGCTGTTCACATCCGCTCTTGACTTTACAACATGCTGACTTGCAGGACATTATTGGAAGGCAATGCTACGGAATCCCCTGAATTATCGGTAATCTTTGCACATAACGCCGTCGTGGTTGTCGGCTCTCCGTGTTTACTAATGGTTTTATGGGCTATTCCGAGATACAATTATCGCAGAGCTTGCAGAATAATATTTCATCCGCCAGCTCCATAATAGCTCGAGAAGACCAGAGATAACGTCGATATCAATAATCCAGTCAGTATCATATTTCATCCAAGCCGTTATGTATACAACTTCATTGATTCTGTCCATCCGATAGTGTTCTGCCCAAAGGTTCTCCCTTGCTGTTTCACTTGAGCAGCAGCGTGTTCTTGAGCCAGTGTGTGAGTAGGATAATTTGGAAATTTATTTAAAATTATTTGTATCACGGAAACCTCCCAAAATTCCATGTGATGCTTACCTTTGTAGCAACGCTGGATGGACTCTTGTCCGAATTGTATTTCACACAAAACTTTCTTCCGTGTCCGACGCCCATCATGCAGTCCCTCGATTCCCACCCATACATTTCCTAACGTGTTTCTCCAACCTTTGCACCTTTTTCTGATTAAACAACTCGCGAGTTTTCCACCTTTCATGCCACAGTCACTCACAAACTTTCTAACACAATTTCGTACACCTATTTTCTTTTCGATACACCCAGGCTCTCGGGTTGACTTTGAATCAATGTGTGCATTCACACCTGGACAGTTTTATGGCCTGGATGCTTCAAAGCTCACCTTGTTCCCAGTATAACATTATTCAATAAGCTGGCTGAGGTCGTCGTCGGATCGACAACTCAACTCTTTTCTTTTATCCGTTACTCTCGTTCCCACAAAAGTTTTCCCAATCCACGTAAACCCGTATCAAATTTCATAACTTTTCTCACAGGTCACATGATTGCAT
>JAQGBJ010003275.1:0-13202 GCA_034698345.1 Sphaeridia pumilis
AACGTGTTTATTGCGCAAGTAATGAGAGGACATGAACTGCAACGCCAGCACCGAAGCCAGCATCGAAATGCACGACGAGTCGACATCTAAACCAAAATCGCCAGAGCACGTTTTCAGCAACTGTGCATTCAGTAGTTCCGGTCGACCATGGAGCCTGTGGAGGAAGCCCTGGAAGATGCCAAGGTGGACCATTGTGACCAATTCATATTTAAGCATTGAAAACCTTTATTAAAGATTTGATATCTCTCTGCATCCACGCGTAACAACTCCTTCAATCTCTCTCCAAACCTTCAACCATTCAAGACGAATACTCTAGAAACGGTGTACATGATCTCTTGGCTGAAGCTTATGCGGGCTGCGGATCCCGGCAATTTCAAACCGATCAGATCTTGGGGTCGGATACGAAAAATTTCTTTGGCCCAAGTTCACTATATATAAACTAAACTGACACTTTCCCTCAGTCGACCAATAAAGTTATCCGCTAGCAAAGCCAATTCGCCGAAGTCCATCACAATATTGCCGAAACGTCTTTCCGATTCCGCTAGAGCTCTTGAAAGACTCAACCTTCTGTGCCAAATTGGATTTATTTTTTTAAGAATTTTTATAATCACGTCGGAAATACACACCAGTCGGCAAAACAAGTCTACGGTCATCTTCCTGCTCGTTTCCCAAGTTCTTGAAACTCAACTGCATCCACAGATTTCAACTGTAGCTTTTCAACTTTTTGGACAATTATTGCCCACTCAGGTTCAATATTAATATCCAACATGCCAACATTTGGCAGTTTCGACCCGAACACAATTTTTTTAGAAGAGATCTCATGGCGAACCTATGGCTTAAACCAACTGCTTTTACTGGAATCCATTTTTCAAAATCAAAAACTAAAAATACTTGTCTCCAGAAGCAAACTGTAAACAATTAGACCGCGCGACTATGGTATACTCTATGGTTACATACACTCGATGGCTTCCTGAATCTTGTCCCAACGACAGGTCCACATTTGCCAGAGAGAACCAACACACGTCTCCTCACGTGTCCCCAGTACAGGCTCGGTCAGTAAGCCGCATACACATATTTTTTGTACTCCCTTCTGGCAACAGCCAACAGTAAGCTGGGACACCATAGACAGCCATGCATCTCTATCTCATTAAATCAAAAAAACGCACAAACAGCCACACTTACTCCAATCTTTACAAACCATCACCATGCTAAACATACGTCAAGCCAGTTCAGCTCTCACTCGTCCGTCTCCGCATAAGCTTTACTCAATGGCTATCACTGACATATACAAACAATATGTCAAACTTCCAAGCAAACCTAAAACCTACACTTTCGACCGCTCAAAGCCGCCAATACATGCTCAGGCATTGACGTCCACATTCTTTTTCTCAATTCTTCTTCCCCTCTTACATAAATTTCTCGCAGCGTTTAACATTAGACAAATACAAACGCGACCACCAAATAATGCAGGATTGACTGTTTCTTTCGATCACAACACTATTCAGTAAAAATCTGCAAACTGGAATAAATATTATTGCTGTCATTTGCTTGGCAAAGTATGAAAAATCAGATGAAACGCTTCATCTTGACAAATTTTCCAATGATCCGTCCTCTTACATAAACTTTCCAAACTCCACTGCAAAATTCTTGTGCTCAATCGTTTGCTTTCATCAGTAAAAAATTACGGAATATTAATATCTCGTGACTTGAGGTTGAAACCCGTCTTAAATTCTAGTCATTATTACGATTTCTTCTGGTCAATTATGGATTTTTGCCACCTTGTTCAACACGATTTCGCTACGGTGGAGCTAAATGAGACGATAGAAGTCACGGGAAATGTCGACCAAATTTACGAGATTTCAAAAGATTTGGACGGTCCATAAAAAAATATACGGCGGTCTATACAACATTATATTTCACTCTTTAAATTCTGAAATTCTGATACAATACAACACAGTCTGCGCTGTCTGTATAAAGACGGTTGGTGTCCATAATTCTGTGGACGTTGTACTTATGACTGATCCATTCATTAAAAACTTGCAGATTTGCAACCATGCATGTCACGCTTCCTGGAAGCAACATTTCTCAACAAATTTAAAACACCTTGGGACATCAGGTGCAAATTTGGGCCTATCCAATCTAGCAAGATCATTCGCCACATAATATAGCTAAACTGCCTTATAAATATCGTATTTAGAACAACATTAAATCACGATTCAGTATTGGTCAACCTGTCAGGAGGAGAACCGAAAAATACACATACATCTCTTGATCCCTTTTGCAAACTTCTGCGAGATACCTCAAAGACGAATAATTTTTCCTAAAGTGTATATATAATTATAACTTCATCAATCTAGAGCGTGGTTTTCCTTATCGGTTTTCCCTAGCGGTCGCATAAATGTCTTTTGAACCCTTTTATTCCCCATTAAAGCAGCCAGTGCAAATTGCAATCACTACTTTGCTCGAACCAGGTTCAAGTCACCTGAGCTAAGGGCTTTTAGTGAGTGGGGCATTGCCTAAAGTTTCAAATACATCCTTTCCCGTGAAATCTCAATGTAATACATCCCCAGGTGAACTCGCCAGTTTTTGACGTTCGTAAAAAGGGAAGGCTTTGGCTTTGGATTCATAGCAACTTTCTGAAGGCTCCATTCCACCTTTCAAGTTGATGGACTCAAGGGATGACTGAAACTGTATTATTATTTATTGTCTTTTCTAACATCGGACGGCTCGTGTGGCCTATTTTACGATGTAACAAATTCAAGGAAAGCTTGGACGGTACAAATATCGTCCGAGATGAAGGTAAGCTTCATTCAGATTTTAATTGAACATAAAGTTTCCTTTCTTTCACCTGGATTTGGGTGCCTTCGCCCCACAAAACTCAAAATCCTTCTCTTATGCACCCCGGTTTCCGCAGAAATAACATTTCTTCGATACGTAGAATGACAATGAGTGCAGCTATGATTCATGTAACCACGCGTTGAACGTTTTCAGTCTTCGGCATGAAGGAAAGCGCGGAAGATACGCGATCATATCGAAACGTTTCGGGAACTTTCTCTTCAGAGAAAATCTCTTCAGGGCTTTCTTCTTCTGGCAGATCAATTTAGTATTTTATACTGTTTTCAGTACTGTTTCACAAGGTACATATCGTTCCTCAGAACCAAGTTTCGTCGTCTGTCCACACAAGTAAAACAATAATCAAAACAAAGTTTCGGAGTTAGGAAGGCACAATTTCAGTGGAAGTACGTACATGATGCAGACGTTTCGGCCGTTCAATGTTTTTGCCAATGCAAAATCGAAATCGGCAGCTTTTTGGCTTGTTGTTATGGATCTCTTTTCGCCAGCAAAGGAGACGTGGCTCGAATATTTCGGGGTCGCCAGATTCCGCCAGTGCATGCACTGTTCTAAAGTTCAGTTGTGGGCTACTTCTCTCTAATGTTGTAGTCACAACGGCCCGTATCTTTCATTGATTGGAAGTCAAAGATGAATCTCTTCTCTGGGTCAATTCTTGCATTCTTGGTAGCCGCAGCAAAGCACAAGCATGTGTACTTGAAGTCTTCAATTGAGTGGAAATTGTAAGAACGGATGTTCGGCGACGAAAGTATCTTTTTTCGGACCTCTGATGCACCCAAGGTGATCATACGTTTGTTCTTGGACTGTTCGTATGGTTTGACCAATATACAGGGCAACGGAGACATTTTATACAGTATATAACACACTTGGAGAGACATGTGCACTCTTTTGAGATTTTTTATGACCTGCTGGATGTTGTAACTTTTGGTTCTTGTGGTGTACGTTTGCGAGCACCAGTCTTTTTGAATTCGTACCAGGGGTAAGAACCAGGTAGCAAGCAAGAATTTTGAGATGTCTGTACGTCAGCTCGAACGAGAAACTCACCTAAGGCTCCCTTGCCGGCGAAAGAAGATCCATAACAACAATCCGAACAGCCGCCATTTTGTATTTGTAATTTTTATTTCAATTTCGCGTTCACAAAGACCATGAACGGTCGAAACGTATTCGACATGTACGTACTCTCACCTAAACTGTGCCTTTCTAACTCCCAAACGTTGTTTTGATTACTGTTTCACTAGAACCTTTCATTAAGTCCCAACAAATTTTCGGCCTTTTCGAGCGACTGCTGATTCTATGTAGAAAACCATTCATGCTGTGGCTTTCTTTGAATAAGTCAAAGTTCGGATTTCTATTTACATCGTTTTTTCCCCACCGATTGGAAGATGCAGGATTCACTCCTCGTCGGCCAGCTTCGAACCACCTCACTTTTTTGTAATCCATCACTTCATAGAATTTCGCAATAATGGTTATTATTTCATCATATGCATAGCCTCCATTTCGGTAAAAGGTGATATTGTTGTGAGTTTTGACACACTCATCGTGAGTATCGATGAGAGATAACAAAAATCTCGCTTGGAGCTGAATAATGGTCTTGTTCAAGACACGGTTCAGTTGGCTGTCAAACCCTTTGGAGGAAATGACAAGTTTGTCTCAACCTTGAAATTGATGAGCATTCGATCGTGCTGAATCATCTGCTTGTTGCTCGCAACCTATGTTAGCTCGTCGTGGATTGCATTCACTTCAACGACGAAGATCATCTAATCTTCGTTATTTTGCGAACCTTGGGACAAAATCGGCCGGTTTCATACTTTTACAGGCCTATTCATCTGAAGAAACAACGCTCGGAATACGGCGAAAGCTATTCATTTCACTCTCAGGCATATTTTCAGTACTGGTTCACATCATTAATCCAGCAACAAACTTTCTGGCCTGGACGACCTCTCTAGTTCCGTTGCCGAAAAAATACGCACGACAGGATTTCCAGTCTTCAAAGTTTTCAGATGGTTGTGGTGGCCGAAGTCGTCCGAAATGTTTCGTGTAAGTTAACGAGTCTGCAGATTGATCCCTTAACTTGGCGTCGCTTGTGAATCCCAAAAAAAGTTGATGTTGTAATTTTACAGGAAATAGTTTTAATACTGTTAAGGGTGTGTGTCTTTGTTTGCCATTGAAATTGAAGTTCAAGCTTTTGATCCGGGTGCGAAAATCGATGAGATCTACAGGACAATCTTCAGACATGACGATAACGAATTCGACTTTATGCCGAATGTAAGATACAAAAGCTTCGTGGTCAGAAGCCAACTCGATTATGTGGACGTCATGCAAGTAGGCGGTACTGCGCTACTTCATCTTGCTGTGGGCTTTTTGAACGGCGACATATATGCCTGTGTGGATGTCCTTAGCTTCACGTGCAAAAGACGACACACTTTTGTATGTACTCAAACTGTCAAAGAGGTAATATAAAAATTTCGTGATATATCTTCATTCATGCTCAGACTGATCAGTCCATATAAAGATGAGTCGAACGACGCATATTATGGATCACGAACTGGGCACACATCGATCTTGATATTGAGTGGTGAAACCATTGCAAAAATATATATCAAGATGAAATATCTGAAATGGATCTACATGGACTGGAATTGTATAATTACCATGTTACAACCGGCGCAGCTGGTGCGTTGCAGTCTGTTGATAGGGCTTCGTTCTGCGTGTACAAGTTGAAGAAATGGATCCAAAATCCAAGACTATCGATAACATCCAGCTGCTCAAGCCAGACGAAGCCAAATACTGAAATGGTTATATATTTTAATATCAATTTTGATGAATTCCAGTTTTCGAAAAATTCTGGTGTATTTTTTTTAATATTCTCAAAAAGAATATTTTTTTCGGTGTTCAATAGATTTTAAAATTATATAAGGTGATTTTGAACATTCTGAGTTGGTTTGAAAATTTTTGATACAAATTTGTTGATTTGGGTTTCCAAACAGTTTACCTTTGATTTGAAGCGACATCGGGTACATTAATTACGAACTATTTGAAATTATTAGAAAATATATAGGCAAAACGAAAAAGGTTTATGTGGAACGAAACAGAATTGTTGTTGCGATAGATACCTGATAGCTTGAAATTTGATATTCGGATTCCTGGAACTCATTCTTATCGTTGCTTGCGAGAAGAAGGTTGTTTGTGTGCAGACTAGAAAAACAGTTCATATTGTAATTTGTAATTCAGTCAGTCAGTCTCGCTATACGGATGGCTTTACAACAACATTGCTCAAAGTACGCTTATTGCTATTTGTGTGCTGAACATGGGTGCAGTTTTGGTCTCGTCTACCACGGTCCGCCACCATGTTTCCTGAAGCTGTAAGTCCTCGATAACTGGACTATGTCCATCGTCAGAAGTGTTAAAAACCTGCCCAACGCTCCTAGGATGACCCAATTACAGGGCTCACTCCAACTCTTCCGACACCGCTGCCGTTGAAATTAGAATCGAGTTCGCATCCATGGTTATGGATGTTCATGAGAATTCGTGAGTTTTTTGAAAAGAGGGGCAACTATGTTCACCGATACAAACGGAGCTCCAATGACTATATTTTTTGTTTGCAGTTATCGGAATGATGCTGTTTGCTGTGCTCAAGTTTATGCACCGCCG
Organism: Sphaeridia pumilis; assembly: GCA_034698345.1. Classification (NCBI taxonomy): domain Eukaryota; kingdom Metazoa; phylum Arthropoda; class Collembola; order Symphypleona; family Sminthurididae; genus Sphaeridia; species Sphaeridia pumilis. Next base: position 6,502 of record JAQGBJ010003275.1, read on the forward strand.
CCGTGAAACGTTGTGCGGCCACCGTAAAGATGTTGAAGAGCAACAAAGTGTGGCCACGCAAAACTCGCTCGTTATCCCATTTACTCGTGCTGAAGACGAACCTGTGACACCAATTACTCCTCCTCCAAACCCTGACAGTGTTACCGCCCTCCGGCCCCTTGCCGTCAAACTCTCGGACCCTGTTTGAGACGACGATTACAATCTGGAAAGAGTCCAAGGCCACCAGACAAGCTATTACGGTTGCCCCACAAGCTGTGAACGAATCAACCGATCTAGTCACAAAAAAAGATCTATAAAAAAGAAAGAAAGCGACTGTTCAGTGTTTCAAGAAACTGGAGCGGAGAATCATCAATCAAGAGGAGATGGCGCGAGTCAGTCAGTCAATTCCGGGAAGTAAACAAACGGAAACAAATAGAAAGTGTTGTACACCGATTTTAATGCATAGTGAACCAGAGCGAAAAAGTTGAGAAAAGGTGAGATTCATAAGGTAATGTTATGAAAACTCAGTGTCTGAGCTATAAAGATCGGGCTACCGTACAGTACAGGTTGTAATAGCAAACACAAAGAATAACGTTCAGAAAATCAGGAACGAAAAAATTCAATGTGATTCAGTCAAATTCTTCATGCATTTTTCGGCTTTGACCAAGACAAATTTTCCAGCCTCCTGCAGAGCCTTAGTGCTGTAGCCAATATTGGCGAAGATGTTGGCTGAAGCAATATTTCACTCTGCTCGAGTTGATACAAACTGAGATGCAACGCAGCGGACGACAGCTGCTCCTCATGCATCAGAGTAAAAATTTTGCACACGTAACAATTATTCTTCCAAAAGATCAGCTTTAATGGCTTTTCTCCCTTGGAAAAAAACCAGTTTCGATTAAATGGCTCTTCGGATCCACAAAAATACACCTTTTTTTCATATATTTTTCAGAAACCCGAAAAAATATAAATACTTTAGAATTACACAAGCTGCAACTAAATCCCGTCAACCCGAAATTTGATACAAAGATAAACTAACCTCATCTGGCACGGGTGAGTTTACCTTCTTTGAAAACAACATGTCCATTTTCTGTCTCCTTCGATTCAAGATGTTTCGGCTGTAGACCAAGAATATCGTCATCGTCGAAAAGCGGTGCAAACGGAACGGGCAAATTCATTGGATTGTTTTCTAAAAATTTCTTGAACTAAGATACTCCAGTTTTTTAGCAAAATCGAAGCTGTTCTCAAGGTGATCCGAAAACGCAACAAGTTGTAGTTTGAATCCGGATCCACAACTTGTTCCCACAGCTTGCATGGAACACATGACGACATGATCCGGCTCCATTAACAACCCACAACAAAGAAATATTACTACCTTGTTAATCGAAAACAATTATATTACATATAATTGAAAAAACGATCGAGCGAGAAATCAAACAAGCAATTTTTAAAGGGAAAAAAGTCTGCTGAAAATTTCACCAGCGACCGCCCAACACACACCAACTAAAAAATAGAATCCCTTATGTTTTTCGACACATCTGCAGAAAAATCGTCTTCCGTCACCTGTGGCAAAAGGCACAGTCAAGTTACCATTCAAAGTAATTTTCACCACTCACCATAAACCAAACTCAAAAAAATTCAAACAACGACCGGAGTCGAAGACAGTTCCAGCTTCGATTTGGGTCAAAACAGATCAAATACCAATGATGAGCATAAATTACCAAAATTTCAATAATTTCGGCATGGAAACGTTTTTTTTGGTGAACACATGCTCAACAATGCAACAAACCTATAATGTTGTTGAAGCCGCTTGTTGAACATCCTGTCAACAAACGGCATGTGGCATGCGTATTATAACGCACTATCCCCTCAAGAACCCCGAAAAACCTAATCCGGGGACGAACAGAAGCCGCCACTTGGATACCAGGGTACGATTCAAAGAAGTTTGGTCGATTAATAATTGTGGCCCCATCACCGGGAGCTCAGCTCATCCATACTGACTCACTTGTGTCACAATTAGTACAATATACATATTTTCCGCAGCGTGTACTCAACAAACCTCCCTATGCGCCATTCGTTTCCTACTAGAGAAAGTAATCTACGCAATAGGACCACCAACAACGGTTTTCAGTTCATATTAAGGTTGCTAAACACTTTATTAGACAGCATCAGAAGGAAAAGCGTCCAGGGTACTAGAGAATCGTAATACAGGAAAAAGCATAGTCGAGAGATATCGACACAAAAGGGATCTCATGTACAAAATCAAGTCAGCTCATGGCATACTTTTTCGTTAGCAACAATTCGCCGAGTCTAACCGATGAGAATTTTGACTCCATGGTCATTCACAACATACTGGATCATGTTCATCCCCGAAACCCTTTTAATCAAGATTCTATTCTAATTACTCCCCGGGTTGGAACTTCATTGGTGGCCGACAAAATTGTATTCGCGAAAGATGAGGTGAACAAAGCCGAAAAAGCCACAATTTGCACATATGCGAATCAGGAAGGTAATTTGTGTGAAACCGGAATTATGTTCAGAAAACATTTTGAAGCTCCAGCAGCTCCCATCATCAACTCCATCAAGACTGGTGGAGGATGGACAAGCTGGACAAAAAAGGGTCCCTGGAACAGAAAAGGAGGGATGTTCAGAAGGACGAAGAGCATCGCTGCTGCTTTTTTTTGTTTTTTATCTCCATCATCATAATTTTTATGCATCAGAATTTTTCGCAAAGAAACCTGGTCGTATTGTGGTTCAACAAAAGGTACGTTACGTGCTCCCCTGACACTTTTGACCTTCATTCGGTATATATGAATTCTGAAAATTCTTTGATGGTCAGAATCATCGTTGTCTTCAACCTTGATTCGTTAAATTCTCCATATAATCACCGTCGTCGTCACCTGCGGAGGAGTACCCGGCATTAACCCTGTGAAGGGAAGGGTGGGAGATATAAGATACGACCTTGGATCAAAAAGACTTCAGATTCAGCTCCGCTTCGAAGGCTTGAAATGACCGTCTCGGTCGGTGTTTAGTAATGTCCATCCCCAATTACAGGTTTGACGAGTTCACTCCGGATTCCGAAAGCAATAAACTCGATTTCATCAGTAACGAAACTGTATATATCAGTTGTAAAAAGGTCCTGCGCAAAATATGATCTAACAACACCAGGGTTGTCATTGGGTTCGCCAAATCTGTGGCAATGATAACCACTTATCTGCTAAAGTCCTTTAGGACTTGTTTGAGACAGCAATGTTTCGCCAATTACACATACTGCGACGTTCCTAATTGCAACAAAAAATGCAGTCTCACCTGCTTCCATTCCATTCGCAGGATTCCCTTTCCATCCGCATACATCGCTTTTGAATGATTCTTCTGAATTATCCGTACCTCCAGGAAGTACTCCTTCCGCTCGCGTCCGGTCTTCAAAACCCCTAACTCACAGACATCGCTTCTGACCCCATCAGTTACAACAAGAACATATTATCTAGTCAGTTGAATAATGAGAGCGGATCCTTTTCCTTAACAGCGCACGTGTTAAATACTCCAATGTTAAGGAACTCAACTTTGAACCCTTACTGTCCTTCTACATGGCAGTGAAGGACAGAGTCGAGATCCAACAGCAATCGAATTAGCGGATTCGTGTCGAGGGTAGACCGCGATAAGCCTATCTGTGGCTTAGAGGTTCTTCGGTACAGTCGGACTTCGTTCAGTCCTACCTCTAATACAAATACAAAAAATTCATAGTGTTCCCAAAAAAGGAATTAATTCCTTCATAATTAGCAATTTTCAGAAAAAGAAAAACGTGTGTATATATACCGAGTGCCCAAAAAATGCAATAATTCCTGCAAAATCAGCTATTTCCAGAAACAAGCAAACATCTGCATTTTTAGCAGGAGAAGAAGCCTATAATTGTATAGGCATCCAAGTTTTATTTATAATACCGTCATGCGTTCAACCCAACTCGATCGAGGAGACCAAGAAAAACAAAACCGACCTTCGGAAAATGGCTACATAGTGACTTGTGAATTTTTGACATTGTGAATAATGGCAAATTGCCAAAAATTCGCACTAAGCGTCATCTCTCGATCAACAGAGAGCATCTCATCTCCAGCTAAATTGATCCAGTGCAATTTCGCACCACTGACTGGAGTAGATCGCCAGTATGGCAAACGCCCGAAAGATGAGATCCGATTCTCCACCATCCGCACTAACGCTCTGTCTTTTTTTCCATACTGGAATTCGCCAATACGGCACGACCGACCGCATTCTCGAGCCGGCGGTGCAAAGAGCTGACGTGTCCAGTAGAGTTCAGCCTTCAAAAAATATTTTTCTCAGGGGTTTTTAATTAAAATTTTTTAATTTAGTGCCAAAATAGGTAGAGGGGCTGGGCTCAACGCCAAAAAGGTTCGAAGTCAATGCAACGGCTAGAGACAATCATGTTTATGGCGGCGCGCCGCCACAATTACTTCAATGATCCTCAGCTTCACGCAATCAAGGGCGCGGCCCTGGTTGGATTGAACGTTCTTCGGATCATCAACAGCAAAACAAGGTGACATTTTCTGTATATTTTTTGCATAAGCCTTATGATTCTCGCTTAGGGGTCGAGAGGTCGGAATTTGAGTCTCAGAGAGACTTTTGTTTGTTGCTCTAATGAAAAGCTGGCTAATTTTTGTCTTTTGACTTGCAGACATGAAGAAGTGGGTTCTTCAGAGCTGGACGGATGACCACCACCAAGATGAACAGGAAGTTCCGCTAAACTTAGCCATCCACCATCGAGCTGCACTGAACCAAGGTCTGCACCAGCAGGTGCACCCGAATCAGCATTTTGACCATGAAGGTCTCCTCCACCACCATGACCTTCAACACAACCAGCAAATGCAACTTGATGCGCCGATGGAACAAGTGCCCATTGAAAAGGACTACGAATACACCAGACCAACTGGACAGAATCAGGCACATGGACGAACAGAGACTAATAATCAGCAGCAATGGCAACCGCAGCATGGCGAATTCGAACAACATCATTTGACTGACCACCATCAGCATCAACTTCAACAACAACATGCTCAGCTTGAACTAATTGAAGGTATGTTTTTGAATCATGAATTCATTTTAAAGTTTTGAGCCTTGGCTCTTAAATTCATGGAATATGGAACCTTTTCAACAGAGTCCGCGAAGCACAAGCGAATCTTGAAACAGCCCGACTCTGCATTTGAACCTGCAACTAAAAAGTCACACTCAACCAACGGCGCCTACAACCAACATCACAGCGATCAAAAAGAATTTACAGACGCTATTTTACCTGATGCCCAGGTCAGTGCAGCTTCGGCTAGTAGGACCGATCAGGTACCTCAAGTAGCAGCGCAGCCCAAATGTAAGTCGCAATATTTTTGAAGAAGCTCAATGAGTTAATGTGACTCCTTAATTTTGAAAAATGATTGCAGGTGATGATGATGACGACGACGACGATGATGATGACAAAACGGTGCCCAATTCAATGGAAACGCTACTGGTCAAGACGAAGAATCTGCGAATTTACGTTCCTTTGGAAGAACAGTACCAGCTGAAAGAATGTAAGTCATTCAAAATTGGTTTTAATGGTTTTTTATTTTAGGTAAGTCAGTATATAACGCATGTTTTTTAATTTTTTCAGATGTCGGCCCTTATCGGAAGGAAGAAGAAGCTGATGCCCCTTGCTGCCCGTGTTATAGGTCTGAATCTGGTTGTCGACCCGGAAGCTGCACATGTATTGAGAGCGGCGATGCATGCCACGACACTTGCAGCTGCAAAAACGTAACAGCGGTCATCGATAAAGATCGATCTTTAGATTTCCATGTAAGTTTATAGTTTTTTAGTTTTTGATTAGTTTCTTATGAATGTTGTTCTAAGGTTAGTTTATGTTTTCTCCAGGTTCTGAGACAAGAGAGGACGGGGTTTGTTTGCGGCGGTGGACATTAAGCCGGGAGTATTCCTTTGCGAATATGTCGGCGAGATCTTGACCAAGGTTAACTACGGCCGCCAGCGACTTGCAGGAACGACCAATGGCTGGTATGCCTTGAAATACATGGACCGATATGTCATCAACGCCGAACACATTGGAAATCTAGGTTAAGAATTAGTTGGAATGTCTGTTATGCTAGATTATTGTTGTTGTTTAATAGTATTTATGTAATTATAGCTCGGTTTGCGAACCATTCGCATGCTCACAACTCTGAGTTTGTCGAATATTCATGTGGAGGAAAAGTGAAAATGTATATCCGCTCATTTGTTTTTCCATTAGCTTTGTGTAAATTTGGTTGTGAAAATTCGCACAAAAGTATTTTGTAAAAAGTCCTATTAACTATTCTCATCTGAAGTCAAATACATTAGGTAGATAGGTTAGATTGCTGTCATAACCGTTAAATATTCGCTCTGGGCACAATTGATGTAGGCTTTCCTATTATCCATGCACTAGAGGCATCCTTCTTGTCTAATTCTTTTGATTGTTAAGCTTGCGTTAAGAAACGAAAAATTTCTAGTGGGGCACCAACGAACCCTCGTCTTAGTACAAGCATGAAGTTCACTCCTACTATCATATACTATCTAGCGACCATAGTTGAAAATTCACGGTGCATGAATCTATAGTGAACTACAATGGCAAAAAGAACAATTTACCTCCAATCCATGTTTAACAATAGGGACACGAAGCTGAGAGTCGGTTAGCTCATATACCACGGCAATAACGG
>JAQGBJ010003276.1:0-13201 GCA_034698345.1 Sphaeridia pumilis
ATTGGGTTACTCGCATCTTTTCCATCCCCTCGGCCCATACTGAAGGCTGGTTGAAAGCTCCGCCTTTGCTCGTTCCGACTCCGCCTCGCCGTTTACGGTACTCAGGCAGTCTACTCAAAAGAGGCATTGGGGCAGAATGTTGTCGTTGAAAAGAGGTTGAAAACTCCGTTGAAGCTCTGTCTCGATCACAGTCTCGTTGTTCAAGTCTTGCAAGACAGACGTAGAAGGAACCGTTGGAGGTTTTCAAGTTTCTCGAGTGAACTCATCATCATCACATTAATTAATTGAAGTTGTAATTGATCTCATTTGGAAGAAAAGGTGTGTACTTGAGTGTTGCGGTGTTGTTCCTCAAGAAGTTGAAAAAGTGAGAGTGGAATCGTGGATCGATAAGCAACAGCATCGAAAATGAGCAAAAAGCCTATGGGATTTTAAAATTGTCGATACAAAACAGTGAATTATGATGCCGCTGGCACCAACGTCCACAGAACTTCCACCGGCGCACCGGCCAAAAATTGGCTTCTCCATCGATTCCATTGTTGGAGGTCACAGCGACTCGAAATCATGTAAAAGTGGCAAAAGCAGTATACAAAGGTCTCCAAGTCCCAGTCCTAGTGTAAGTCCTGAACCTTCGTCAACGGACAACAGTTTATCTGCAACCAAGTTGTCATTTCGACCACCAATAACGTCGTCATCCTCAGAACTTCGGAGAAGCAATAATGGCGTCGTAAGCAGCAGTAGGAATGAAAGACCGAGTAGTGTAATTTCAAACGGCCCGTCTTCCGGAGGATCTCATTCGTCGCCAACCGGTGGTAATGGTGGTCTTGGAGGTCACCACAATGGATCTTCAATGCCACCGTCGCCACCACATCACGGCATGCCTCAGCAGCAGCAGCAGCCACACTTACCACCACATTTTGCCGCGTATCCACCGGGAATTTTAAATTTTGCAGCGGCTGCCGCCGCTGCAGCTCAGCACCATCATCACCATCCAGGGTTGTCATGGATACCTGGACATCCACCGCCACATCATCCTCATCATCCTTCAGCACATCCGCTGTATCCGTGGCTCCTGGCGAAACAAGCAAGACTATTTCCTCATAGGTTTGGGCCAGGTGAGAAAAAGTTCTACAGAATCCTTAAACATTCAGCATTCTTCTGACGTTTGAAGTTGAAGTCTCTTCTTCTGAAACCTCTTTTTCTATTAACTGGAAACTCATAGTAATTTAAACGTTTTTTATAATTCCAGGCCCTGACCTACCCGGCTTCCTACTTCAACCGTTCAGAAAACCGAAGCGAATCCGCACTGCCTTTAGTCCATCACAGCTGCTGAAGCTGGAACACGCCTTCGAACGAAATCACTACGTTGTTGGCGCTGAACGGAAGCAGCTTGCCAACTCCCTATCGCTCACTGAAACTCAAGTAAGTTTGCTAAAATCTCTCTTGAAATCTTCATATTCTTTGGCTCTTCCAATACAAAATCTAGCAAAAATCTCTACTGTAGATCTCGCCATCCCTGATAATCTTTAGACGTTTCAGTAGCCAAAACTATAATTGCTAACAACCCTTTCTTCTTCTTCTCGTCCTCAGGTCAAAGTATGGTTCCAAAACCGGCGCACAAAGCACAAACGAATGCAACAAGAAGAAGAAGCCGGTGGTGGCGGCGGCAAATCCTCCGACGGCAAAACCGGAAGCGGCTCATCCTCAGCCAACGCCGATTCCTCAACTCGCAACTACACTGAAGGTGAATCTAGTGACGAAGAGATTTTGATGGACGAGGACGAAATCATGTCGGACGAAGAGGAAGAAGGCCACCACCACCACCACCTCCCCCCACACCTGAATCAAGCAGCCTTTCAACATCACCTCCACCACCTCCCACCCAACCTCCACCATCATTTTGCCAATAGCGTCGGCGGCGGCGGCGGCAACAATCAGCAATCTGAAGCACCTTCACCGCCTTCAGCCGCTGCCAAGTGAAGTTCAGTGATGATGGTCCATGACCAAATCCATCATCATCGTCCTCATCACAAGAGTAACGCAGTATAATTATCTTCATCATTGATACTTCCTCCTCCTCGTCACAGTCTTATGTACAGTTATAGATTAGTTAGAGTCCGCCGGATGATGAGATTAATGGAAAAAGTTGATTAATTGAGCCCACCCATTGTAATTAGATGCTTATGAGATAGGAATAGCACCTTTGGAATGTAAAGTCAGTAGTAGTGAATAGTAGTGATATAACAATCCTCCTGCAGATAGTCTCAAAGTTCCCCTACTTGTCCTTATCTCATTCATTCATTGCCACCCTCCTATTGTACGCAAGTAGTACAAAAGCTCCTTCCTGTGTATCACATGCATGTTTATTTATAGTCCTTTGATGAAGATAAAGTCCTATATATATTTATTCTATCATAACTCAAGGCAATAGCTGAATATGTACTCGGAATTTTTATACGAGACGGGCCCCCGTCACCGCAAAATCCAATCTTGTTACTTGAACCGCAGATGGCAAAAACGCCTATATACTATTATATACTTAATCATTGTGCCAACAAGTTTTAGCTCCTAAAGTAGGAAACGATGGCTGTTTAACTTATTACAAAATCTTACCTTATATCATTATGTATTCAATTTCGTCTTGGCGGCGGGAGCAGCTCTCAAAAATGTAATGTATACAAGACAACCGGATGGACAACGTCAAAAAAGTATTAAAAAGTATATACCTTGATACCTATAGGATTTCCATTCTTATTTTTTAATATTCACGCAGCTATAGTTGAGTTTTGAGGAGGTTATATAATATACGCATTATTATTATTATTAATTCACACCCTTGCACTCGACCGGAAATGCATAAACCATACCTTCAATTTATACGCGGATCACATTCAAAGCAATGTACAAAAATACAAGTGACTGACTGAAAGCTTTGAGATTTCATGTGAGAGACAAGTGTGCATTGCATTTCCTCAACAAGTGCATTAATGCACTGTTAAAAATGCATCGACTCACCTGTGTGTCTATTCTTGGATTTTGAATGTGGGATTCCTCCTATAAATTCAATTACAAAATTGCAGCGATTGCTAGGATGAGATTAGGTTTTTCTCCATCAAGTTTTAAAATAAATTTTTATTTTTCTACATATTTGGCCTTAACGCCACTTGACCTTTTGTATGTGTAATGTGTAGCGTCTCAATGTCTGGCTGGCATTTCTTCACCTGTTTATAATCTTAAGCCATAGCTTATAAAAATGAACTTGACTTTTTTCTAAATTTGTAGCTTATGATATAAGAACAAGCTTCACTTTTAGTTGCAGCATGCCATAATTTATCAGCCCTGGAATCAAGGGTCAAAGGTCAATTTTTGAGAGCTTCAACACCTTTGTTTTTAAAACCGACAGACACCTCTCTCCTTGTTCCACAATCAAACTCATGGTAAAAATCAATGCTATTTTACGACCTAATATTACAGGTACAGATTTGAGGAGGGAGAAAAAGGGCCTATTAAATCCAATGGTTAGTTAGAGCCCCGTCTCATAATTTCAATTTACGATCTTTTTCATCATATATAGCCGTTGTGTCTGAAGAGTCTTAAAAGAAGGCTTTTTCGCCTTTGGATTTCTTCAATCTCTTAGGCTATTCATTAGTATTTTTGCGCTTCTGCCATTGAGATTCTCGACAAGCCCCTTTCAATAATCATCAACCTCTTACGACTCCCATTACCTCTAAATAATAATCGGCTGGAAGGAAATTATTATTGCTCCGAGAGAGTCGATCAATTGATGGCCGTTTGTGATAATGTATTTTCCTCGTCCTCTTCTATACATGCAATTATATAATAGCCGCGCGGCGCTGCGGACATCTTTTGCTCATTAAGCCGCAGCTGTGTATTATATACATCTCAAGAGGTTTTGCGAATAACCATTAGCAGCATCTTTGCCTTTGGAATTTAAAAGTTGGTCCCGTTTACGAGCGTGTAAAAGAAGGTGGGTTTTGATGAGCTCGCCCAACTTTTCCCATATCTTAATACACAGCAGACTCACACTCACGGATGACTTTAACGTCAACGTATCCTGCTCTTTAGCAAAACCCTGTAATTTAGTTAATGGCCAATTCATTATTGTATCTCTCTCCTTGCATTATTCTCTCGCTGGCGATAACAAGTCCCACCCACTATCAACCACTTGAGAAGAAGAGCCTCAACTTGAGACCATTTCAAAGACCTTCTTCTTCTTGTGCTTCGTATGCTCCTCAACTCACTCCGAGTGACCATATTACATAATAACACTTTTACACACTTTGCAATTGCCACTTATAATTATTACAAGTATATAACAGTGTCTGAAACCAGCTGTAAAAATATTTTGTTCCCTCTTTTAAATGGTATCTCATTCTTTCCAAGTCCAACAGCTTGAGCCCACGTACTTGTAATTATATACATGTAATTACTCCAAGATTCTGTCATCCGCTAATAATAATCTACAGGCTTCAATTAAACACTTTGCAAATTTAAACAGAATAATTTATTTCTTCTATGTCCACGGGAAGATGGAACTGAAGTAAATTAAAAAACCAAGATTCGTGTCTGCGTGTGTGTCACACCTGGAATTCAATCGGATTAGTTGAAACCCTATTATTTTCTACTTTGTTCCCTGGAAGCTCCTTGAATTTCATAAATCCAAAACCACTTTGATTTGGAATTACCTTCACGTAGCTTCAATTTGTATATAATTGTCGTCCGAGCTGTCATAACAATCATGGAATTCCAGCTGATTCCTATAATAATGATTTTTGAGATTACGTTTCCTTTGTTGTGATTTTGATTTTTAATCTCTTCAAACTCTACACACGCTTTTAAAACCCTTCTAAAGCCCATCAATCGCCGAATTGACATTTTTGGTTTGTGTCACCAATGACCAGAGTACATATATACATACATATAATATAGCCCATATGTTTTTCTTGATGTAAACACCGTGTAATTACATTACACACATGTCGATCCAAAGGTGACTCCATGTCTCCCGCTCGGGTTCCTTTTGGAACGTGAGCTGCATCCATGAGGAATCTATGGATGGATCGAAGGGCCTTCTTTGAAGCCTCTTCGAAGAGTTAACTTTGATGATTGTCCGATGGAACGAGAGCGATAGCCATTACTAATTCCGGCCTCGTCTCCGAAGCTTGTTATGGCGATGGATGGCAATTTCGAAGAAGAAGCCAAAGCGTCCAATTAACATTGCGCCCTACGTACTGTTGGTTGGAGCCTCTTTGAAAAGAAAGCGTATTTTGAAGACCTTATTGTTGTTAAACTTGTGTGCCTAATTAAATCCTGGCATTTTTAATGCCCAAAAACTCTATAAACCTCATCCCACCTGTACACAGAAGAAGCCATATGCATAACAGGTTCAACCCTTTCTTTGCCAATTACAGGCCGTTTAGTAGCAACTCTAATTGTAGAGCCAGTAGGCTATTTTTAAGCGACTTTTATAATGGAACCCTTTACTCATTGATTTATATACCCCTCGTTCGCATATTATCCTCCATTTAATTACCACCCGACTCCTGCTCTCCCTCCGAAGTCATCCCAAGTATCCGTCATCCTATTCTCCATACCTTTAGGCTGGTTTTTAGAACCGCCGCAGATTTAAGCCTTGTTCTTCTTCCTTCTTCTACCCGTTTACGACCATCTTTTTACATCCTTTGGTGGACCTCAAGTTGGAATCTCATCGTCGTAGCATAACACACACACATTGTCTGAAATAGCCATCTCCTCATAAAATTACCAGGACCAATTACTACGATAGGTAAACCATAAGGTATAAACCAAAAGCTCCATTCAATATATAAAATATCCGAGAGGTTTTTCAAGTGCTGGTGCATATGTACAAATTTGGAGTGTTTCTAACATGACTGAGTGAATGAGAGTGAGCTCTGACTGAGCTCCATTAAACAAGAAAGATATACAAAAATTATATTCCCCTGTTCTATCATCTCCTTGTTAAATATATATAAACCGGTTTTGCTCATTGGCTATGCTCATTATTTATAAATTAACGCACCTCACCACCACAACACGTCCCCCTCCCCCTCTTCCCTATTATACTTACCTTATATACCTACTATGCTATACACTCATCGTAAGGTAACAATTGTTTAAATTACCATCAAAATAAATTACACCCTAAATAAATGTTTAACTTGTATAATTACACTCCTCCTTCTCCACCTACCTTCTTTCTAACTCCAAACAAGTTCAACAAGATGATGATAACCACTGGAACATGTTCCAGTTGAAGATCATCTCCAGGACTCTGGACTTCTTAACCCTTTGAAATACATGTATATATATACAGAAGTATGGGTTGGCTCATGATCAATTTTTAATCTCTTGCCAACTGGTATCACTGAACACTTTTGAATTTGTACATGTATTAATCTCTTGTTTGTGTAAACCAGTCGAGTTTATTTGTCAAACAAGGGATTATCATCAGATCGAAAAATTTAGGACTCGAGAACTTGGACCTAGAGTAGGACCTTTGAAAAAAATCAAACGTGAATTGATTCCATAATGATTGTTGGACGCACAATTAATAATAATAATAATTATATTGATGCTAAATGCTCCAGTAGACTCCAGAAGACTCCTGGCAAAAATCGGGAGGTCCATAGCGAAGTCCAGTGAGATCACATGCGACCAGAAGTAAGCTGCAGCTCCGAAGTTCGAAGTTGAAGCTACTGAATTAACTGACTTTGGCTCTCCTCCTCCTCCGATTTACGACTCTTTACATTGTTGTTTGTTGGTCTGGTGGAGGCACAAATTGACGGAATCTCTTTCAATTCACTTTGCTTAACGACGACGACACATTATATTACTTGCTTATTGGTATATACAGCCTTATCATTTTACAACCTTGTTTCCTTGTTCCCTTAATCATTGACAACTTGTTCAACTTTTTCTTCTCCTTTAACTCCTTTACAACCTCTCCTTGTTTACGAGGTTCCAAGATGGCCTTTCTTGTTCTTTTGTCAATTTCAACTCCTTAAACACACCTGTCGCTTATATATTTCTCCTAGTCGTGGTCGTGACGTGGATTTTTTCTTCTCATCATTTTCCTTTGTAGACTAATTAAACCCGTTATCAAGTCAAACGTTTTGCTAATTAGAACTCATCCATCAAGTCTTTGACTGAAATCTGCCAAACCAAAGGGGGCAACTTATTTTTTTCTTGCGAAAGTTCCACTTGACTTGCGAGATACAATTACAGATTACACACAAAAAGCCCTGCTTTTTACTACCAAAATTCTTCCTACCTTTGGAAATCTTCATCTCGCCTCCTCCTCGTCCAGGTGAGCTGAGGTGAGTGTAGAATTCATTGTGTAATAAACATGATTATTTTATTATCCAGCCAACAATGCTGGACCCGTCCCACGTGGCTCGGACAAGAAGCAAGTTGTGCCCCGTGTCCAAATAACTCACTACCACAAGTACCAAAGCTAAATGGCGTTCCTAATGCCAGGAATACATATATAATTGCATCCAAAAAATTTATACATTACGTTTATATTTACGTCTTTGCTAATGAGCTCATCTATGGTTTATTGTTTTTTTAAATTTTAAATGTTAATTAACTTAATATTCCTCCAGCAGGTGACCTTGGTTATGGAATTTACACACAAGTGCAATTCTTGTTGCAATTCCACTTTTCATCCAGGTGGTGTATATGTATATTAACATTACATTTCATCTTGGTTAACAAGCTTTTATAGATTAATTAGTATTCTGCCCTCATCCCTCTGATTATAAGCTGTGGCTTTTTTAAGCTCGCCCCACACTCCTGTAATCGCTTAAGGCTTTTTGAGGCGTTAATAGGCATTTAAGCATTATAGATACAAATTCCGGCCATTTGGTGGTTAGCAAAAGGCAAAAGGTATATAAACTGTTCCTTCCCATCCAACTCGTTTCATATATACGACAGACAGGCAATAAATCATGATTGTTAAATATCAACTTGTGGAACATGTCCATCTGTCCATCTGGTGGAAGTAGTCGTCCGAGATAGTCGTTGGTATTCATTCAATATCTTGTGATACTCCATAAGCTTGAAGCTGCGCTCACCCCACTGTAATTAGTGGAGTATTAAAAAGCGTTTAATGCGTATATAAATTCCTGATAATTAGCCTCCTTCACTTTGATGAATAATCAGTTAATAATCCCTCTCTTATGAACAAGTACCATGTCCACACCCAGTCATTCAGTCAGAAACTTTTGACTTCCACAACCAGACCAGCCTCACCACCAGTCACGTCTTTATATATGAAACCAAAAAGAAGAAGCCTTGAGCCATAATAGTGAGTCAGGAGCGTCTTATCTTGAAAATGCACATATCCCAATACTTTAGCTAAAACGTGGTGGCTAAACTGCATTAATTTGTTGATGATGGATTCTGGTCAAACCTCCCCGTCGAGGAGCTTCTTTTTTCTGTGCGTATAATTCTTGAATGTTAACTGGATCCCAACAAATTACAAGCTAAACGCTTGGGAAAAACTGGCTCATTTTTGGAAGTCGACTTGGTGGTACCTGGTGTGGAATCTGGAAACGTGATTAGTCTCATCAAAATATCCGATGAGCTCCTTGTGATCCGTGCTCTTCTATGAGAAATTAAGTTTCAAGTCTTCTCATATATGAAATATATGTATAACAAGTAAAAATTATAAATTCGCTTCAAGATGATGATGCAAGTCAATTAAAAAGCCTCTTTATCAGCATCAATCAATTCATTCATCATTAAAAGAGCCATGTGTATATATATTTGTATGGAATGAGCAGGAGCGATTAAGTCGCCAAGCCATCGAGTACAATAGCTGGATTCATAACTCGATGACCTTTGCAACCGTAATGTTTTGGAGAACGAGCGTTATTGGAGCAATTAAAAGACATTGAGGATCTCTGTGTCTTTAGTTGGTTATCAATGAGCTCTTTGATCCAGCTTTAATTTCCAAGTCCATTCCATGCTGCGATATTATGTGTTTTATCAACACTTTTGAATTGCATTTATGAGCCATTTATGAGCATTGAGATTAAGTTTTATCTCGTGTGTCACAAGACTGGTTTCTGGACAATGTTCCAAAGACTCGTTGTTGTTTTTTCCCTTGATTAAATGCAATCATTTCGATATCAAGCCATAAGAAGACCAGATGCCCCTGGTGGAGACGACAAACGTTTGATTTTTCTTCTGGTACTCCAATTCCAGTGAACCTGTCAAAGGTTTCAGAGTATAAAAAACACATGAGAATCTCTCAATCTCTTCTCCACTCCTCCAGCCGACTGGAAATCAAACGACAATAATTCAGATCATGCACCAAAACCTTCAGACACGACGCCGAAATCAGTCTACACAAATAAACAAATAAATATTATATCATCCAAAGAATAATATCTTCCGATGCATATCCTCAACTACCTGTCAAACCCGATTAACAAGCTGGATTTTTGTCTTGGAAAACAATACACAAGTGCACAAGTGGCAATTGTAGATTGACTCCCTCTGGTTTCCTCCCGTGTCAAACAATTTGAAGAAACTATATAAAAAATCTGTGGATTTTATAGTCGGTCACATTATATTACAGTTTGCGTGCCTGGAGTCTATTCCATTTAACATTATTATTATTATTACACAACGCTAATACATTACGACAAGTGGAGAGAGAAATACCTCTATACATCTCACCTCTTCCACTCCTGTGACCGCGTTCAGCCCAACTGTACATTTTCGAAAAAGTCGAAATTCCAAATCGAAAATATTTTAACCCTATCTTGTGCAGTTTTTTACGGGCTTTCCAACAGTATGCATCTCAATTTTGTCGGATGACCCGTTCAAGCTAAAACCCGAGTAGTAGCCCCATAACCCGCCTAATTCCTACCGGATTTTCTCGAAAACGGCTCAACCGATCAAAACGTGCTACACACCATTGAAAAGAGCTAAACTTGTAGACTAATGTGCAGATCAAAAATGTTGACCTACCTATAGTACTTTAGGAGTTATGACAATTTTAGGTTTCAGAGGCAAACTATAGGGTTTTCAGAAATCCGAAATTTTTCACTAACAAATCTAAAATTGTCATAACTCCTAAAGTAGTATAGGTAGGTCAACATTTTTGATCTGCACATTAATCTCCAAGTTTAGCTCTTTTCAATGGTGTGTAGCACGTTTTGATCGGTTAAGCCGTTTACGAGAAAATCCGGTAGGAATTAGGCGGGTTATGGGGCTACTACCCGGGTTTTAGCTTGAACGGGTCATTCGAAAAAATTGAGATGCATACCGTTGGAAAGCCCGTAAAAAACTGCACAAGATAGGGTTAAAATATTTTTGATTTGGAATTTCGACTTTTTCGGAAATGTACAGTTGGGCTGAACGCGGTCTGTACGGGCGAGCGCGCCACTTGCGGAGCTCGCATACGGGCGAAGAGTCCTACGCGTGCATTGCTGGGCGCACGCCCAGGACTCGGCGGATCCATACACTGACTGGACGTCCCGCCTGGATCCCGGAGCGCCTCCCTGGATCTCTCCAGTTGCATTCAAATCCGAAAGCCAACAAGGTTGTGTATATGTATTGGATCCAGTCGAGATTTCTGACACGTATCCAACACCATGTTTGCTTATTAGAAAAATAGCTGGACGGAGGGATATGGACAAGTCCCTCTTTTGAACATCATCATCATCATTCCATTACCATAATAACAATAATAATAATAACATGACAATAAGCTAATATATTTTAACCCTTTACACACTTGTGCCACCACCACCTCCAGAACCACTACAATTTGACACTCTTGATGACCGTCGTCCTTGTATGGTTTTGAGAGTACAACTTTATTACCAAGAAGACCAAGACATTGCCACGTCCAATCCGGTTAAGATCCGCAGGACGTCTTCAAGCTGTGAGACGTTGGATTCCGTAGGCCCAGCAATTGATTCTTCTTTTGCCGGCCGACAAAATCCACGCAATTAATCCGCCAACTACCATAAGAACACATGCCGAGATGTCTACGCCATTATAATGTCTGATAACTCTATTACTTGTCAAGAAACACTTGGATTTAACTATGCAGTCTGGTTAGTCTGTGGTAACGCACAGATCACGGAATCCACATCAGCATCACGAACTTCTGCTGATCAATCCAAAGGAAAAAATTGTGTTTCAAGTAGCAAGTCGTAACTCCAGTCGGACTTCAACACAAAACATTGAAGTTGCAAGCTTGAGCTCCAGCACCACACATCTTTATCAACATTAACAGAGCTTAATTTTGCTAAATTAATTACCTTGTTCCATCCATTCCATTCATCAACTTGTTAGCTTCAAAGCTTCATCTATACTTGTGAATCCGGTAGCTCTTGCACGTTTTTACGTGGATCATGATGAGCTTTCTTTCTTGCCTACTCTTCTTCTACACACCTGTCTTAATTTCGTTAATTAATGCAGGAATTCTCATCCTTTCCCACATAATCACTGCCTCTTTCTGCACTAACGCATTAATTAACACGGCGATCAATTTTTGAGTTGGTGCAAACTCTACTGCGGTTCCAATATAACAAACGACTTATGATCGTCAGCTTATGGATTCTTCCTTCTTGTTGTTGAATATCGTTTATGCTGCTGTGAGGATTATTGATGTTTCCGGAGGCTCAAATTAATTCTCTGTCAGACTCCCCTCGATCCGAGCTATTAACTTTGTTCACTTTATAGTTAGTGGTCCTTTGTTCAAGACTGGAATTGACCCCTTCTTATGTTGACCGTATCTTCACAGCTTCATCTTTTCTTGTTAGTACAAAAAAATCTTTTAGAAATCTGACGCTTCCTACTTGGACGACGCTGGATACCAAAGTCTTCCAAAAGTAAAGTACATCGATTAACAATTAAAGAATTAAAGACTCTCGTTGTTCTAGCAGAAGAAGAGGAGCTTACTGACTGAGCTGTCAAAATCCTTGTTTTGACACCTGTAAACTAGCGGGGTCAAAGGATGAGTTTTTTCCATCTTTTTACATTGTTATACGTTAACCATATGATCACCTGTCAATCTTTTTGGCGATTCCTATTGGCGTCCATTTCAATCAATTTCCTCTCCTCATATCCATTATACACTTGATTTCTCGGGACGTGCGGTGATGGAATCTTGTCTTGGAGAATTCAAAAGTCGTGATCCATAATGACTCCTTATATTGTTATCTTCCTGCCAACACTTTAGTCCTTGCCATTAGCATTTACCATTCCCCGCGTCTTCCATAAACTCCATGGATCGGCCAAGAAAGAGCTTCGGCATAGATTGCTTTCCCTCCAAATTACCAAGTATAATTAAGGTAAAAATTTATAGCTATTGCAAACTCTCATTAGCTTCTCACGCTCTTTCCAATACTTAGATCCTCCTGCTCTTAAAGAGCGCAACAATTCATTTACGCCTTGTTAACACCTCGGCCAACTTCTTCCGCCTTCTTCCGCAACAATATAATAACAACACGGAGCAAATTGATTTCACTCACAAGTTCAAGTTCGAGGTGACCTGTCTGTGAGTGCCTTGGCAGTGTTGCGCCGCCAGGCGGCGCAGGACGCTGCGCATGCGCAGCGCTGCGCGCTGCGGCTCCGCTCGCATCTTCTCTTCTCTGTCTCCGTTGCTCGGTAATTAAATTTTTATTAGGCAATTGACTTAAGCTGTAGCAGCGTCAGTACCCTCATCATCATCATCGTCATTTACTTGATAGACTCGTTCATCTGAAAAACTGTCATGGCCGCGAGCGCTTCTTTCAAATCTAATTACGTTGCAATTAGATTCATAATTAATTCGGAAATGGTTTCTTGGAGAGTTGAAAATACTGAAATTGTCACCTGAGGTTTTGGCCTAGTTTGGTTGTTGTTTTCACTACTACGTCTAAAAACTCATGCACTATAATGATGATGCTCAATGACTCTTTTGGTTGGATCCATCAAGATCGTTTGGAGATACGTGAAGGAGAAAGATTCTGGGAAAAAATTATTTTCTTCTTCTTGTTCACCTTTTGCTGGGCTGGCTCGCTCTGTTGTTGACAATAAATGTCAAAGTGATAGATCACTTTGTTGGAGTAGAAAAAAAGAGAGAAAAATTCCATCTTCTCGCATCTTTCTCCCTGTCCAAAATAACCTGTATAATTTTCAACAATCCGGCTCATTA
>JAQGBJ010003277.1:0-13199 GCA_034698345.1 Sphaeridia pumilis
ACTACACTAACGGCAATCATAAAACGTACTTGAGGGAATTACAAATTTTCCCTACTGCCACTTTCACCAAATACTCTTCTTCGTCTTGTTCTGATATCCTGGCTCCAGCATTCATGGCTTGCATATCTCTTCGAGAAATTGTCAACCAGAAGCCCAAGCAATTCTTGCACTACATCTACTACATCCATTGTAATCTAAATAACTTTTACGCTCCTGCAATGTTTTACGCCTTCGAAAACCGATTCAGTCTTTATAATATACAGTCTTGAGGTATTCCGGAGCTATTTTAATTTTTGATGCATTTTTGCTACCCGCAGCAGGAAATAACAGTACCTGAAGCTCGGGCGCTGTATATACATAAATGGCGTTCATGAATGAACGCTTCTCTTCTGAAGCCTAACGCAGCGGCGTCTTTGTGCGTTCCGCTTTCACTGCTCGTGGTGTAAATTTGATGGCGGGTGGTTTGGTGAAGGCGCAATATAATAGCGGCAGTTTCTCCCGACCTTAATGTCAGCAGGAGCTTGTGCCAGATTTTGGTTCTGGTTCAAATGACTTTTGCATTTTTTGCCATCTTGTCTAGCTCTCTTGCTCCATGCTTAACCACGTAAGGAGGGTCGAAAAGGAAATGATGGCACATACAAAATATGTTGGTTGCCGGAACGAGAAACACGGGCCAAAATTGGGCGTTCACGGAAATAATGTCAGGACGTGGAGGAGATGACAAATAAGCTCTATATGGGAAAGTAGCTTAGTGTATACCTTCTCCAGGCGTAATTTCCGGAAAATGAAGAAATAAGACGACGACGAGGTTGAGAACGACGAAACACAATCGGGAGCAGCAGCAAGCAGTAGCACTTCATTTCGACAGATTCATCCTCAATTAACGAAGCCTTGTTTCTATTTCCCAGTTGGCAGAGAGAAAGGATGAAACGAGCACCATGTTGTCTGGTGCCAAGTGACAATGAATGGCAACTAATTGCAACATTAGGAGCCACCTCATAATTAAGTTGAATGTCTCTCGCACTTGCAGTAGTTTCTCTATCTCTCTTTCAACCACTTTGGCAGCACGCACTTGTGTCAGTAGAGAGAGAATAAAAAGGATGTAGTTGACAGTTGAAGCAACTGTTTGAAATCTTCCCACCCAGTTGTGTACACAGGGTACATTGATACTTCTTGAGGATCCAAGCTCAACTAAAAGTAAAGCTGCAACAAAAGCGTCTTTCAGTATTGAAAACAAGCTAAGGAATAGCTGTACTGGTTGCCAACAAAAAATGTCTGATATTTTTGCGAATTCTGAAATTGCAAATCTTTAGAAGTATAATGCTTGAATGAAGAAAAGCCGCTGGCCGTATAACATAGTAGAGAATTCGGGTACATTATCTGGGTACATGTGAAGATTGAAAAGCGTGATTTTTCACACGGTGGCTAGTCTTGTTGGATCGGTTCGCTTTGGAAACTTTATAATCGATACATAACAAGTATGTGAAACCACTTTTGCAAAAGTTAAAGAAAAACTAAAGAGGATGAAAATGCTTGAAAACTTTAGCATGCATCCAGAAAGTAGGCAAGACGACCAAGAAAAACTTGCATGTTTACCATTGTCTGGTGGCGTTGCAAAAAGTTTCGAGAGAGCGAATTCCTAGTGATTTAGCAAAAGTTAAGTAGGGATGTATGTATTTACAAGTTAACATGCAGTGCGTGTGTCTCGCGGTTCTTTTGTCACGTACTTTGCTCTCAATGTGTACACAGGAAGCTTCTTGTACAAGAGATATTTGCAAAGAGATTTACTGTTATCAACAATGTATTCAGCCTACAAGTTTCTTCCGATAAGCAAGAATTAACCCAGATCGGACATTGAGCTTTAGCGACGAGACTCAAAGGAGGCATAGAAATGACGGCAGCGGCAACCACCACCGATAAGCGTATTTACGAGGAGAAAAGTTGTATGTTTTCACGTAACAAAACAGTAACGTCCAGACGACGACGACGACGACGATGGCGGAACGAACAAAAGTTTGTTGCTGCATTTCTTTCCGGGGGTAATTTTTTAACCTAATTTATCGCCATGGTTCAAATAAATCTTTCAGCATACGGTCATTATGCGTTCTCCACCAAAACTTGCATGGTCTCGGTCTCGCCGAAAGAGCCATTAGCCCGCGTCTCTAGTGTTGCCGCATGAAATTTGCAAAGCGGTTATAGCGACTCCAGCTAACAAAGATTCGGTTCATACAAGATGTGCTATATGCATGTGGCTAGTCAGAATTTCCTGAGGTCACAAACGCGTCCACGTTTTGCAATCTGGAAATTTAAATACATGCAAGCGTAAGCTACTCTTCAGTCAGTTTAGCTTGCATCCAGGCAATTAGTTTGTGATCAATCAAACTTGTAACCACACAGGTAAATGAGATTGGCTAGATCAAACACAAATTTGATTTCAGCTACAAAGAAGAGCTCGACCAAAGAAAGTTGGCGAATGCAATCTACGTCTTAGACTTGGACATCAAAGGCGGTAGGCAGACGATATGTACATGGGAATCAGATACGCAGCACAGAGATTGATTTAAGTAAGCTTTACATGCTTAAGCGAGCCTGTTTTGATTAAAAATCAGGAAAAATGATTTGAAAGTAAGCTAAACTTGATGTGAATCTAAAAAATCTTTTTCGCATCCAACGTTCACGATGCAGAAGTAAAAACAGCTACAGGTCGTATTGGGGGAAATTGCTCACCATAATTTGGGCAAGGTAGCTGGACGCATGAGAAGAGTCTGCAAGTTGGGCAGGACAGGCATGACGAGGCCTAGATTCTCATTGAATAGAAAGCTGGGAGTTGGTCAAAGGGTTCTGAGAGGAATGGCAATGAGTGTGTGCAGGTGCAAATATGGTATGCTTGAGGGACCAAATTGCATTTTATCCAAAATCGAATAAAAAATAGGAAAAGTCAGCTCGGGTAGAATTTCTGGCCACCTCATATATATTCCAATCACGCACTGCCACCAAGTCTCTTTGCATGTTCTCCTCCATTCTGTCCTCTTTTCCGCTCCCGTCTTGACTACCAACTACACTCGGTTTTGCCGTACCACTTTCTTCAAGAAAGTATAAAATTGCCACCGGGTTACTTGATGGTATTTTTAGTTCCTCTCTGCCGTCTTCGTCGTCTCTATTTCGTCCTCTCTATTAAGGAAAAAAGACCTTGGTTTCACACCCACCGCTATTCACATACGGGGAGATTCTATTGGGAAAGTTGTATAAAATCCAGCTTTTTCTTCCAACTGTGTGGTTAACATTTTTCAGAAATATTGGTACTTGGGTGCCAGAATGGCATTTTTTGAATGGGTGTAAATTTTGTTTCTTCCAGAAAACACGCATTTTAGGTTGTGTGTTCGGCTCGGCATGTAGGCTTTCAAGTTACCCTGGCGGGCAGGCTAGTGTAGAGAAATCTTTTTGAAGCTGACATGTGATCTTCCATGTCAAATCGCCGTAGACATTACATGGCATTTGAATGGAAACGTCTTCGATCAGCCTATTTTAGTATCAAATTTGCTTTGGTTTGCAAGTATGGCATAAGCCTCATGCTATGTGTCTTTTGCATGCATATACATGACAAGTTTGAGGCTTGTCAAACTGGATGGTGTTTGATTTCCGTTTTTATATTCCGTGTCACATCAGATTTTGCATGTAGCTTTTGGACGGCAGCAGTCGATTTCCTGCCATATTTTCTCTTCTGACTTTCTTTAGATGTTGTCATTTCCCATTTGAGTTCCCATCACCGGCTACATATTTCAGTTTGCACAAAGACTTGCTGCATGTAATCTCCGACAGGAGCAAGCACGTCTTACATTCACTTTTCGAGATCTACAGCCAAGCCGACAGCCTTTGATGTAACACTCGAGACGCATTATGTGGAGCTCTCGGACGCATAAGAATGAATCTAGCCTCAAGAAGTATGTGCTCAAAAGCCATAAATCACCAGTGTCCAAAGAAGGATTCTGTTGTTAACTATAAGTTTTCAGCCAATTAGCCAATAATTACATGGTTCTGTAAACTCTCCCTTTCAAGGGATTTTCTTTGGCAAAAAGAATGAAGCTGAGGAATGATTTATATTGAATTTCAGCACTCGCTTGCCTTCCCGCCGGAGAAAGCACTGTGCATTTGCATTATCCGGTTCTCTGGCTTCATCCTCAAGCCAAGCTTTATCTATATGCGTATGGTCGATCGTTTAAAT
Organism: Sphaeridia pumilis; assembly: GCA_034698345.1. NCBI lineage: Eukaryota > Metazoa > Arthropoda > Collembola > Symphypleona > Sminthurididae > Sphaeridia > Sphaeridia pumilis. Next base: position 4,223 of record JAQGBJ010003277.1, read on the forward strand.
CAGGAGGAAAAAAGAGGCTAAATTGAATTCTTGGGCTTGCATTCCGGAGCAGACATTAACCGGAAGCTGGATTGGCTTTGTTCAATTTTTCCTCTGGACGCACCAAGTACGTCTTGTACTTGAGCTCGAGTACTAAAGAGGAAATCGCAGTAGATTAAAGTTGTGTAGAAATTCTGCCATTTGAGCCATGCAAGTGTCATCAAACCGTCTGAGGAAGAGAGACAAGAACATTTTTCGGAAATTGCAATAAGTTAAAGGACATTCCGTCTGGCGCATAACCGTATATTCCCGTGGATATCGCATCATTCGAGTGCTAGAAACGTAGAGGAATCTCTGTGATTTGGCAAAAGATTCCCTGAATCTTCTCAAAGAAGAGATGATGAAACAAGAAAAGGCTCTGGAGCTGCGGACAAAATGGCCAGCAAAGTATTGATTTCTAATTCTACTTCCACCGCCTTGATATTCTCCCGACAATTACCCACGGACTTTGATCTAATTTTCCTCATCTTTATAAATTTTCCGTCCTTTTGAACACTACTTGGCTTCAAAGAATACTAATTTTTGTTGATTGTCCACTTTTATCGATGCAAATAGCTGTACAAACCATAGAACTAACAAAAATGAGCCTACAAACAGCCTACAGCAGTCTTTTGCTGGCAGCAAAGCCGTTGAAAGAAAAGAAGCAACAGCTAGATAACTTGTAGAAACTATTTGGGATCAAAAGTGAAATAAATTTTTTATTCTTTGCAGGAAAAAGTAAGGCTACACAAGCTAGGATGCCGTTCCAGCGTTCTGCTTCTTGCGGGAGCATTCATCACTCTTTCCCACCTTCGACTGAGCCTTATGGGCGGTTTCGCTCCACCAAAGTTCGCCAAGGCGGACAATCCGACTGCTCATCATCCGAATTTTTACACCAGATCCGCAACATTTTTCTTCTTGCCTCTATTCAATTTGTACCTTTTCCTCTTCCCCGCCCGACTGAGTTACGACTGGTCCATGGAAGCTATCCCTCGAATCGAGTCGATCTACGACTGGCGGAACTTGGCTTGGATTAGCTTCTACGCACTTGTGACACGGCAAGTTGTCAAGATTTTGAAACAACTCTTGTTATTACCTGCTGCTACTTCTGAAACATGTCAGGAGAAAATGTGTTGCAGCAAGCAAATGTGCTCCGGCAGTGGTGGATGTCGTTCGACCAAGACTCTGAGAAACAACAACAACAATAACAACAGCTACTGCAACAACAGCAACTGTTGTGTTAGTGATAAGAATGTGAAAAAACACGGCGGACATAAAGCGCACACTGCAAGCTCAGGCAAAGCTGGTGGGGCCAAGGGTGGAAAAGGATTCAAGCGTCAGTGGAACGGATCTCCAGGCCGATTTTCACCTGAACCAGAGAAAAGCTGGAGCACGGACGGAGTGGATCTACTTATGCAACTGGCGTTCTTGATACTTCCGTTTTTACCTGCAACAAATTTGTTCTTCTACGTCGGATTTGTCGTGGCTGAGCGGGTGCTGTACATGCCATCGGTGGGATTCTGTCTGCTAGCTGGTCATGGCTTGGGCAAGTTGGCGGAGAAAGCGGACCGAAGGGGAAGAAACGTTTTATTGACTGGTGCTTTTATCACACTGTTATTTTTATCGGCACGTACCCTGAGAAGAAACCAGGATTGGCGGGATGAAGAGGAATTGTACAGCTCGGGCATTGCGACTAATCCCCCCAAATCTTGGGGTAACTTGGGCAACATTCTCAACAGCCAGGGACGAACGACTGAAGCGGAAGTGGCTTACAGACAGGCTCTCCGGTTTCGTCCCAACATGGCGGATGTGCATTACAATTTGTAAGTTTCTACGTCAATCTGCTGTTTATCATCTAAGCCCGGTTACAAGATGCGGGTTTTCTTTAAAAGGCGAAAGACTGGCTAAAAGGTCTTTTTTATGGCGGGCAGTTTATTTCGCGGAAGGAACAGGACATGCGGGGACATTTTTCTTTAAACTGGACCACTGTCTCGAGTTGGGCTGCGGCCAAGCAATTTTGCAGTTTTATATTCGCTGTAGGGTAGGTTTAGTGGCGAAAGTGCGGGAAACTGTGGGTGGGTTGTTTGGCAAAGATTTACACTGCGACAAGATTCTGACCGACATTTAACATACGGCAAAAAATAATGTCAAGTAAGCATAACAAACGTTAGTGGGAAATACCATTTGTCGCCTGTGTCAGCAAGAGCACTTCTCACAAGAAACTATCCCTCCTCTTCCTCCTTCACATGTTTGCACAGTCAACAAATTAACCGAGATTCTGCCAAGGTATATACTATATAAACAACATGAACTACTTACAGCGTTCCGGGATTTGGCTTCTTGCGAAAATCCCCCAAGAAGGTAATGTAAACTGTCGTCGTGTGTCAGTTGCAGGGGCACGACCCCAGGGTTCGTGCTTAATTTAACGTCCTTTCTGGGCTGGTCTATGCCGCCAGCCACCGCTAATTCTGTCTAACCGGGCGAGATATTTCGATAGAAAAAACAATGATGATGAACAAAATTGACTTCTGCTTCTGACGTTTTATGTAATAAGAACCCATTTTTTCTTCTCGTGGAACAAACTCACCCCAAAAATATTTCCCGTTCGTAGAACAATACAAAATGCTTTTTTGTTATAGCAGTTTACCTATATATATGTGTTTTCAACTAGGCTTTTTTAGCAGTGAATATGTATACAAGTTTTTAGTCAGTCATTTGTCCAATTTATTGACGAATCCTCTCATGCAGTTCTTTGTATTTATTTTCGAGGAGTCAGCAACCAGTTTCCCGCAAAACAAAGCTGTATCTTCAACGAAACCTTTTCATTTTACTTTTCTTGTGTCGTCGAGTTTTGTCAACTACTGACTGAATAGAAAATAGGGTGCGCATACAATTTTTGCTTGTTTCAAACTTTCAGCAAAACAAGACAACATTGTTAAAGAAGAAACTTTTGGACAAATTCAAAAACTCCATTTCAATAGGGTTCGGACTTTGGATTCAACTTTAAAGAAAGTCGCTTTTGTCCCAGCTTCAAAAAGTATTGAAAAGAAAAGATTTTGCCTTGTGTCTGAGTCAACGGAACGTAAAGTTGCATTTCAGCATTATGCGTGTGTGTGGTCATATGTGAAAAGGAATAAGGAAGAAAGGCAATAAGGTGGCCGTGTCTATATACGCGCTAGCGGGATTGCATGTCCATTCTCATTATTGTAGTTTGACACGGGTCAATCGGGCTGGCTTTATCCTGACATTTGTGAGAAACATTTGACTGAATAATTTACTAATGCGTCGTTCGTTTTATCCTTTGTACAGGGGACTTGTCCTGGAAGGCCAAGGAAGATTGGATGAAGCTTTGAGTTCCTATCGATCCGCAATTCATTTTCGACCGTTACTAGCTTGTGAGTACAAAGCATTGTTGTATTGTTATATTTTACATATGCACATATCTATTCTTCTTGAGCAAAAAGCTGTGACATCACCGTGAGCCACGTGTATTTTTTCTTTCTGCTTTGCTTTTGTGTCTCCTTCCACGTCGCTCGTAGCATTGTGTATATATTCAAGCTCTTTTCGTTTATTGCAAAAATGATGGAGAAAAATTGCAATAATTGAAGCTAAAGGTAAAAGGTTGGTAGGGAGCAAAAGCTTAGCGCCAAAATTGCCTTCATATTTACGTGTCACGGTATCTGTCTGGAGACCCGACTTGAAAAGTTAGACAATGACGTTTCCGGCACAAGAAAAAATGAGTCTCAAAAGGCGGCACGTTGCAAGCGAGTAGAAAATCCAACACGTTTACGGAAAACGTAGTTGTTTGTGACGGTGAAAATTGTACGTATTTGTTTTGTAATTTTCTGCCTTTTGCACTCTAGAAGGGCATGTATGCGGCAATAGGGAGTAGAGAAAATGGCTGAGGCAACTCTGATGTAGCATTGCTACGTGGCCTGAGATGAAAAAGGAGAAAACAATGGTCTTTTTCACTTTTGTTTTTAACTTGGTCTGCAACAACACGTGTCGGACAAGAAAATAAAATCTGCTGGAGATTAAATTAACAGACGTTTCTTCTTATTTCGCGATCATCCAAGCGGCAGCTAAATGATCAACAAGCCACGAATGAAACTGTCTAAAATTCCAGAGCAAACTTTTCTTGTTTACCGTGGTATTAACAATATTCGCTCTCCGCTTTCACCGTGTATATATATACAGTTTCAAACACTAACACAGGAAAAACATATGTCTTGGTTTTGTGCTATAGTCTTTTAACACAGCCGAAAAGTAAACGCCATGGAATGGAACCTGATGGGGTTGATGTTGGTAACGAACCATCAGTAGATGAGGTTCCGTTTCTATCGGAAGAGTGTTGGCTTTTGGTGCAAAGTTTTAGGTAAAGAGTAAAGTTTTTATCAGCCCATACCACCCACGTGCGTTAATAAGTGATGTCACTTGGCAGATCGCTCAATTTTCTATAGACGAGACGCGGCTATTATAGAACGCCACCCACGGATGGGTTGTCCTATCGGAAGCTATTAATTAACACATTCGCTTTCATATCAAAACTAAAATATTGCATTAGATACCTCCAGCAGCGGGATTTGTCAAGTTACAAGTTTCTCTTTCCCTGGCCAAAACTATTTCCCGCTAAAAGTCCACAAACAAGCCAAGTTTAATTCGTCTTTGAAGAAGGTGTATCCAATAATAATTCATTCTAATTTAGACCATGTATCATCGGCCGTATAAATCTTCATTTATACTGAAGACTAGATTTAGGAGCAGTTGCTCTCCCCTACAGCAGAGGTAATTATTCTGACCATCCCTCAAGAGCCACTTGTCTTTATTAGGGCTTTCGGAATTATGTTAATAATTCTTTCTTGAAAGCTGTTACACTACTGGTGTTGTAGAACCCTACAATTTCAAGGTGCTAATTACAAACTTCTGTCTATACATGTACAACTTGCCGTTGGAAGCTCAAAATAGCAAACTTCGAACCCACGGTCATTTTACTCCATTCAAGTCAAGCTATACAGCTAATTTTTTGTTTTTATTAAGGAGTGTGGCTCAAGTAACAAACAATGCCGGTGACCTAGGGTTTCATTAGGGTCCTGAGCGGTTGTTTTATCTGAATTTATGCAACGGCAGAACGTAATGGAGCAGAATGGCTCGATGATGAATTCGCAATGTCTCTTCTGATAAATGAGCCCACTCATGTGAGTATATGCCCCGTTAACGGTAGTTTCATCAAGATATTTTTTGTCGTCCTCCTCCTTGATGACTTTGTCTAGATGCAATACATTAAGCCTGTTAGCGCTCCCACTTTAGTAGATGAGGATTTGTGTATGGTGAGGCAATTTTTTCGACAACGACGGATGTATTTTGGCTATCCATCCTTTGAAGCATGTCCTTAATCACTAATGTCATTATTTTATCGTTTGCTCCTTTTTTGACGGAGCATATTTTCATGGCTTATGTTTCCCGCAATATTTCTTTCATGCTCCATTAAATATGCTAACACGTTTCCTTCTTGTCATTTCTTCCAATACCAGACAAAGTTTTATGCCTCTTGCACAACCTCGATCCGACGACATGTTATTGTTGCCGTATGCATGGCAAAGATGTCACAGTCTGGAATGAAGAATGTGCAAATTTTTTCGCAAGTTTTTTGTTTCGCAATATTTTCATGTCAGCGGTAATCTAATGTGTGGAATTTTTCTTTGCAGGTGCATACGTGAATGCTGGTGGAGTACTGAGCCGTATTGGGAAGACAGAAGACGCAATGGAGTTGTACAAAAAGTGCTATCATTTACCTGACGATGGGATCAAAGACTTGAGAAGTCATACTGAAGCAAAAGTTTCTGCCCTTTTGCGTCATGGGAGGCTTCTTGTTGAACAAGCGGATGACCCCAAGTCAGCTATAATCCTCTACCGCAAAGCCATTCAACTAATGCCACCAAACTTTTCCCAAGCACAGGTAATGTTCGTTACATACTAATACGCAACGTGTTAATGCGTGCGGTGATTTGTCCTCGTACTCGTATATGGATCCGAAACTCTTCTTCCTCGAGCCGCAAAGTGCGTTAATGATTTTGATGGTGGTTTGGTGATAATCATCCTCAAAGTAACTTTTACAATAAGTACTCACCGCACTGCTGCTCCTCTACCTGCTGACTCTTGTGTAGAGTTTGCGGTTCGTATCGGAGAAACCGCACAACTCACAGCGTGTAGACGACGAGTCTGGCATGGAGACAGAGCTTTCACTGAAGAACACACAACAAGTTCTTTGGTGTAATTAATAGGCTGAGATGCTGGAGAAAAGTCATTGCTGATGATGGCGGCAGGAGGAGAGGAGAGAAATCGATTTCTTTTGGAAATGCTTTTAGAGTAATTGATAACAAAAGCTCGTGTAGACTGCAATCAGTGAGGACGAGGCAGAGTGGAGAAAGAAAAAATAATCATACACACGTTAACAATCCTTGCAATAAATAGAAATTGGAAAGAGTTTAGACGTGTAGTACACGTAAATAGTTGCGTTCATGTCATTCAAAGAGCTGGATCGGAGCAAAAAGGAGAGGATATCATAAAAGCACAAATGCCACTCATCAGAGCAATTCAGCAGCATTGTTAGCCTCGATCCTCCTATACAGTCACTCGAGAATCAATAAAGAAAAAGCTAAGGCACTCAGGATCAGATCACTTGTTCCGTCTCTCTTTTCTATATCCCATCATTTGCTGAAACCAAGTGGATTGACTTTTGTGTACATAGCCAATCCCTTTACGACAACCTTTCACCAGAAATTGTTACATCGTTAACGTTTTTCCTTTTTCACTGCACAAAATGTCGGATGACAACAATATTGTGATAGTCACTTGGCCCTCAGGATCTTTTCAAATATTTGATGTACGCTGACAACTGTCCTTGGCCATTTTTATCGCTTGTAAAAGTTTTCTCCGGCGGCTTCCTGCTGGATATTACAAGATAGAATTCGATCCAAGATATACCTTTTCACATGGATCGAAATTTTATTTGTTCTCAATTACATTAGGAATTGTCACAGTTTATTTCTGTCGAAATTGTCCGACAAAAACTTGAGCTATATTATAAGAAAAGCCCCTTTGGTCAAGCAGACCACAACAAAGTTTGTCACGTTCATTGAGACATGCATTGCGGCGGGTAGTTTTTGAAATTGTGGACGTTTGGTTGGAAATATCAGAAGGTTCCCAAAGGAAATCTTTTATATCATTTCTAATATCCACATCCACCGCACACCAATTTCCTCCCGACTCAAGTCTTTGTCAGTGCCGGGGCATTTCTACTGTGTCTTTATTTGCGATTAGCTTCCGTCTTGCTCTTTGGCTTTAGCTGCTCTAGAGAGATGGTTTGAGAAAAAAATAAATTGAAAAATTTGATACACGAGAACCATCAGAGAAGACGATGTCGACGACAGCAGCGATTCCCCTCGTATACATTTTATACTGTACTTTTTTTACATTGAGCCGATCCTCTTGAAGCCAATAAGTCGAGCCAGTATATATATTTTCTTAAGACTTCTTTTCCCAAAGTACCTGATTAAGCAAGCTTGTCTTCACTGTTCCTTCTGGAATACACTAACGTTTGCCAACGTTACGTTCAAGAGTCTCATCAGCCCTCAAGTTTCACATCGATAATGGCATACAGATCTTGTTACTTCGGCAGATCGTTATACCAAATTTTGCTAATAGCACTGTAAATCCCTACTTGCCTACTCATGGCCTTGTTTTTCTACCCGGATGTCCATGATGGTAGAAGCTAGATGCGAAATTCCCTAGAAATTCAGCGCATGTACAAACTAACCAACAAGTTGATTTTTCCAACCATCAACATAATGTTGTATAATAAAAATACATTGGATTTGTAGCTGTAACAGTGAAGCAGAGCAGAACTGACGAGAATCGCCAACCTATCTTATCTTGTATAACGCATCGTCATTACCGCGAGAGCGAAATAAAAGGAAAAACTGGGTATTCGTCAGGCGAAGCTTACATACCATCGAAGCAAACGGCCATGTTATCTTTTTCAATTTGGATGTCCTGAGGGAACCGAGAAACAGTACTGGTTTATAGCACGGCGTAACTATTTCGTCTTATAGTCGTGTGACAAATAAAGTCGAGTCGACTATTTGTATCAATCAGTAGGTTGCAGAGCTATAGAGAAAGGTCCAACTTACATATGTATATACATCTCAAAAGTTACTTTTTGTGGCATGCACTTACTTTTTGCTCAAAACTTGCCCTTGAATCCATTGACAAAGTTTTGACTTTTCTTGAACAGTTTTTACCAGCCAAGGAGCTTTTGTCTCCCAAACACACGCAAGAGTTTCTCTATCCGAACTGCATCCAGTTGATAACTTCCGGAAATGTTTCTTGTAAAAGGTGACGTAAAAACAAATGTTTTTAGCCGTGTACAACACTGAGCAGGTTCCGTTCTGCAACTTTTCCGTGAGCAGATGTCGTTTGTGTTCTGTTTGACAACTGTTATTTTGCGGATGCAGGTGTGTATTTTTATTTGTACGGAATTCGGTCGTGTTCCTACCACAAGGATTATCCTTTAAGAGCTTTCACGAGTAAAGCCGTTGGTGAAAATATTTGAATACAAGAGCAGTTGGTTCAGCTAAAAGAATTTGCGTAGATACCTATTCAATCAGGGAGTCGGCGGTAGTGGAATTTCCGTAGCCGAAAGGTACAATACGGAATGCAGACGGCGGAAAAGTTTGTCGTCAGAGATTTAGTGAAAGTATCCAGTTATAGCGGAAGCAGGAGCGCTGGTGGGAGACGAGCAGGGATTCCATAAAAGGTTATGGCGTAATCTCCATAGAGTGCATATTGCATGGAGCATCTTCCCCAGCGGCTCTTAATGCATGGACTGGTGTTGGCCAAAATACAATGTAAATGAAACATGACAGATATATTCTCGAGGGAATAACCATATGCTTCCATA